>CATIWO010040387.1:0-35647 GCA_949673435.1 Macaranga tanarius
ACGGCCAAGCTGATCCCCAATGTAGATAAGTATTTATCTTGAGTCTTTAGCTTATCCAAACTTCAAGGAGTGATCCAATCTTCATTCCAAAGCATCCTACAAAACAAAAACACAAAAGAAATTATCTAAAAACAAACAAATCCTAATAATTAAGACAAAATAATAAAAGTAACTAAATTAACTAAAAACTAACTAATTAATGTAACAACTAAGCCTAAGATGCAATAGAATAGAGTGCTTAAAATAAGTGTTTTTCACACTCATTAGAGCATAATAAGGATTGGGTTTGTATATGCCATGTTGAGCTCGAGTGATCATAGGATGGGACTCCAGTTGTTCCTGTTCAACATGTAAAGGAGAGTCAAAATTTAAGGGAGAGGAAATGGGGGAGGAACTACCCGTGCTGGGTAAAATATCATCGGCAGGAGATAAAGGTTGTATATCTATAAAATTATCGTGATATGGCAAAGTGGCTATAGCATGTGGTGATTGAGGTACAGTAGATGGGTCATGATAACAAGTTAAAGGAGAGTCAAAGGTAACATCTTTGACGATGGGATCAGGAATAGACGAAGAGTCATGCAAAGTATTGCATGGTATTGGGATAGGTGGAGATGCATCCATTGCGGGAACAGTGGTCTGATCCGTTGGTAAAGACTGGAAAGTATCTAAAAAATCAATGACACTTGTGAGTGAAGAAGGTGGAGGCATTTTTGTTCTGCAAGGAAAATGATTTTCATCGAACACCATATATCTGGAAACAAAAATCCTGTTGGTTTTTAGATTAAGACAACGATACCCTTTATATTGGTTACTGTAACCTATAAAAATACAAGGTATAGTTTTAGCATCAAATTTGTTTTTCTTCATATTCCAAGTATACGGATAGCATCTATATCCAAACACACGTAAAATAGAATATGTGGGGTGAGAACCATATAACCAAAAATAAGGTGTATCAAATGCTAGTGAGGAAGAAGGCAACTGATTGATTAAAAATGTTGTTGTAGTAAAAGCCTCAACCCATAAAAACTTAGGCACTCCACTATGAAAAATCATGGTCATGCCAAGTTCTCTAATGGTACGATGTCGACGTTCAATAATTCTCATCTGTTCAGGAGTATAAGGACATGAAAGGTGATGAATGATTCCTTGTTGCTAAAAATGAGATTTAAGTCTGTTATTCATAAACTCTCCACCTCCATCAGTATGGAAAATTTTTATTTGCTTGTTAAATTATCGCTGCACATAATTTTCAAATGCCAAATAAACATCAAAAGATTTAGCATAAAGAGGAATTACCCACATATAATGAGAATAATCATCAACAAAGCATGCATAGAATTGAAATTTTCCAAGAGATAAAATAGGGGCTGGTCCCCAAATGTCATAGTGAATTTTTTCAAAAATTTCAGTACTAGCAGAACTAGAGGAATTAAATGTTAATTTGCTGAGTTTTCCCAGTTGAAAACTTTCACAAACAGTATTAACTCTTTTATTTGAATTAACATTAATTAACTTCTTTGTGTGCAAAATCTTGACAGTAGAGTTTTGCAGATGTCCAAGATGTTGGTGCCATAACTCCTTTGTTCCTAAGTTTTGTCTATTTGAGAAATTTGCTTCCTTCATCTTAGATAAAACATAAAGATCTCCTTTACGCTGACCCACAAGTAGGATCCGCCCTGTTGCTCGTTCCTTAACATAAAATAGCTCATTAGTAAATTCACAGTTCAAGGGATATTGTGTTGTCAATTGACTAATGGAGAGTAAGTTCCTTGTTAATTGTGGGACTAACATAACATCACGTAACATTAATTCATTTTTGCCGTCAGACACTAAAGTATCGCCAATTGCATCTATCTTCAAAGGAGAGCCATCACCAATAAGCATAGAATCACAACCAATATATTTTTTGAGATTAGAAAGCATACCTGAATTTGCAGTCATATGATTTGAAGTACCAGTATCAGTGGTCCATTCAGTATCAGCGATGGAGGTGTCCATGGTGAGAGCCGTAAGTGCTTGAGGAAGTTCATCATTACCTGATTGTTCTGGTAGACTCCAACAGATTTTGGCGATATGTCCCTGCTTTCCACAGAGCTGACAATACTCATTTTTGTACATCTCTCTCTCTGTAATGTTCATTCATTTTTTACCAAGTGGTGGTGGTCGAGCGACACGATTTTTATTCCTTTGGGATGATTGTTGTGATTCCAAATTATTACCTGCAAAATTTAAGTATTGAAAACTATTATTTGTAGCCCGAAATCCTATTCCTTTTGATGTGAATTGATTATTTTGATGATTTCGATTATTGTAATTATACTGCTACTGACTCAGGTTACGTTCTCCATAGAATGTATATGATGGAGAGTTTGACACTTTAATCCATGAATTTCGCTGTTCAAATCCTTGTAAGAGTGAGAAAACTTCTGAGTAAGATGACATTGGGGGTTTAAGCATTGTTGTTATGAAAGATTCATATTTGGGGCCAACGTTTGCAAGTAAGGAATAAACTTTTGTTTTGTCTGGTATAGGGTTGCCTATGGCTGCTAGGCTGTCACATATACTTTTAAATTTTCTCAAATGTTCTGCTAAAGATTGACTTGGTTCCTTCTTGAGGTATGTGAGTTATTGTTGTAGAGTAAATTCTCTTTCTTGTGAGTCTTGGGCATATGCTTCTTTTAAAGCATTCCAAACTGACTGAGATGAGTCAAGGCCAATAACCAGACCCAAAGTTTCTTCTGTAAGTGTCCCGATGATCCATCCACGTAGGAGACGATCTTCTTTTTTCCATTTGATAAAAACTTATGAGATTTATTTTTCTTCTTCATTGTTTATTGATGTCTTTTCTGCAGTGATATTGGTGTACATGGCAGGTTTTATTTTCTCGCCTGTGAGAAGCCCGACCATGTCTTGACTTTCGGTTAATGCAAGCATCTGTTCACGCCAGAGAGGATAATTGTCTGGTGTGAGTTTGAGGGTAATGAAGTTGGCAACATTTAGGGAAATTGTGGAAGCCATTGATAAAGGTTAGAACTCTCTTGTCTCACAAGAGGCTTTGATACCATAAAGAAAATATAAACTAAAGAATATTTTTTGAAAAACTTCTCATGATTTAACGTGAGAAGAGAGTTCTTATTAATTTAAATATATAGGCTTTTACAACCAATAATGGAAAAATACAGGAAAGGCAATATATATAGTAAAGAAGGAAATAGTTATTTTGAAGGAGTAGATTGCTCAAAGGATTTCCCATTATGCAGTGATTCGATTCCAATCAGACCCTTTGAATTACTCTTCACGATTCTTATATTTTTGGGAAGGATTACCACAGCTTGATTTACTTCCTTATCACTCCAATTCTCATCCTTATCACTCCATACTGTAGACTCAAGGTGGTTGTTAGAGGAAGTATGTTTTGACTTGATAATTGAATTGAGGAATCCTTCAATGTATTGCAATAATGAAACTGTAGTTATATAGATGTTTCATCAACTTACTTGATTGTATGTACTGGTGACGATGCTTTGTTGATATTTTTCGACGTCGTGATGGTATTTCATTACCCAAACTTTTTTTGCTTTGTGATCCTTTGGGTATTGATGATATTGTATTGGAAAATTACAATTGGATGAGCTATGTTCATTATGCCTCTTGACTGAATTTTGTGATGTTGATGACCATGTATAGCACCTTGCTGTTTTGCGGTATGTTTCCTTCATTGTTGTTGCTTCAATGCTTAAAGCAAGCATTTTGAATGTGGTGATTATGCATTGTGGATGACTGTTATTATATAAAATAACATACTCTTTTAACATAATCATGTCTTTATTTTACTAGTTTTTATCTATGTTTGTTTAATTTTTTATATTATATTATGTATTTTATTAATTTGTTTGTCTTTGTGTTTATTTTGTGTTTTTGCAGGTGATTTTATATATTGCATGTATGGAAATATGTTTTGTTGTCAAAATATGAAGGTTGCTGACTCATGCTTGTGGGGTTGCCGACTCATGCCTGTGGATTTACCGAGTCATGTCTATAATGAGCCTTGCCGACTCCATTAATTCTTGCCGACTCATTCCTAAGTCCTTGCCGAGTTGTGCCTGTAAATATCCTTGCCGACTCAACTATGCTTACCGACTCAAAGTGTAGTCCTGGCCGAGTGGAAGTGCAATCATTGCCGAGTCAAATCCTTACCGAGTGAAAGTGTAGTCTTTGCCGAGTGGAAGTGTAAACCTTGCCGACTCGAGAAGTCAAAAGTGGACAGCAATTGCCGACTCGGCAAAGCGTTGCCGAGTCGTGACTGAAGATGAAGGTGCCGAGTCAAGAATGACTCGGCACGATGTTGACGACTCGACACTACACCCTTTCAACACACCTTTTCTATATATTTACCTGTTTGGAAGGGCACGAAGATGGGGTGTCTTGACATCTATAAATACATGATTTTGGCCTTGTTTTTACATATAAAAAAAATCACTTAGTTTTTACATAAATATTATTAGAAAGCATTATTAGTTATTTTATCAAGAACACCTGAAGACAAAAGAAGACTAGCCGAGAATTCAAAGAAGGCATACTTGGACATCAAGCAAATCCTAGAAGAAGTAGTGAGGGGTTTATTCATTCAATCTCTCTCTTATTTTGATATATATTTATGTGATGTTATAAATTCTTCTTTATTTTTCTTTAATCATTAACATGTATATTGGCTAAGTCTTCTTGTACGTAGAACTTCAATGATAAATTAATATAAGAACTACATCTTCTTTACTTCTTATTAATATTCGGTTGATTTAATTTCAATTATGTTTTGCATTGTGTTGTATATATTTGATCACTATATATAACTTGTTGATCAATTATTTACAATGAGAATTGAAATAATTTGGTGGATGTATAATTGAAATTGCTTAAAGTTTAGAATAAAATTGGAGACAATAATTTCACTTTAAAGGAATTTAGAATTAATATAAATTTAATTGGTTTTTGTTTATCTCTGCAAATTCATGAGAATGATTGTGGACTTTAAATAAAAATACCCTTGATTTACAATGAGAATTACTTTTAAGGACTATTGATTAATTTCTCAAATCAACATATTATTTATATGATCATTTCTTTACATAAAGTTCTTAGTTAATTTTGAATTGTTGTTCCTACGTGCATTGGTTTGTCTTTTGTTAATTTGATTAGTTTTATTCAATGTTTAGTAGTTAATAATCTTAGTTTAAATAGAATTAATTAACATTATTTTGGTATCATTTGCCTATCCATCATATTATTTATCCGATTAATACAAAATTTACTCTGAATTCCCCAGTGTTCGACACCCTATTTACTCTATACTAAGTCTAAGAGGCTAGGGTACTAATTTTACTCGTAACAGGTTGCTCCTATAGGCTGGTTTGTTTGGAATTTATGCTCCAAGAATAAAATCAATTTGATGTTCTATCCCCCTTAATAGCGCTAAACCTTCAGCCTTAGACTCGAAAATAGATCTTTAAATTCCTGCAACAAAGCTTGAAAAGAACTAGGAATAGAAGAGATAATTAGGTTAGAATCAAAAGATAAAGATGCATCCTTGAATACCAATAGTATCATAGGTTGCTTATTTAGATAAGCCTTTCTAATCTCACCCTCTCTAGTATAGAAATTGCCTTTTACCAATTTTTTTACCACTTTTTATTCACTATGCTCTGCTTTTGCATGTGCACTCTCATTATTGTTTTTCACATCACGCATCCTCTTTGTTTTCTCTCCTTTTTCCTCTCTAAACTCATGCCTCTCTTGTCTTTTCTCATAACTCTCTTTTTGCTGGTGTACCTTTTTTTCATGTGCACTCTCACATTCACTCAGAATTTTCTTGTCTTCATATACTTCCTTAGGCATCATAGGTACCAAACTGATAGTTCTGTCATTCATCTTAAATGAATAACAATTAGTAAAACCATTATGTATGGCTTGCCTATCATATTGCCATAAACATTCCAATAATATGTGACTAGCATGTATAGGAACTACATCACATAATACCTCATCATGATAATACCCAATAGAGAATGAAATTAATGCTTGCCTATTGACCTTAATATCCTTACTATTATTCAACCATTGCAATATATAAGGCCTAGGGTGTTTAGTTCTCTTTAGTCCTAATTTATCAACTAAAACAACATTAACAACATTAGCACAACTCCTACCATCTATGATCATACTACACAGCTTATTATCTATCATGCACCTAGTATGAAATATGTTCTCACGTTGTACCTCTTCCTCCTTAGTTTGTATGCTTAAGGCACACTTAATAACTAATGTGTAAATTGGACCTTGAGGGGCTGATTCATCTCCCTCCACATCAGATGCATCCTCTAATGGTGGCATGTCACTCAAATCATCATCATCATTCTCATCCTCGCTCACCATCCCTCCATTGCGTAGGGTTATGATTTTTGCATTTGGATATTATGCAGCTCTATGTCCATATCCCATGCATCTAAAGCATTGAATATTTCTTGACTTACCTTTGTATTTATCATTCTTAGGTTGCGACTTTGGTGTAGTAACATCCTTGCTTTTATTTGGATCAAATCTGCCTTATTTGCACTTGCCTCTCCTCCTTTGTTGTTCTTCCAATTTGATTTACATACGGATGTAGGAATCGAATTTGCCTTGGTTTTCACCTTCAATTACTTTTCCACCTTGATTATCATGTATACCATGTCCTCTAAATCTACATAATGATACAATTCAACAAGGTTAGTAATTTCATGGTTCAGACCTGATAGAAAATGTGCCATGGTAGCCTCTCTATCCTCCTCAATGTTTGCTCAAATCATGGCCATCTCCATCTCTTGATAATACTCTTTAACACTTCTAGGGCCTTAGGTCAGTCTTTGTAGCCTATTATATAGCTCCTTATAATAGTGTTGAGGTACAAATCTCTTCCTTATTATGGTTTTCATCTCAAATAATGATGAAATGGGACCTTCTCTACTTCTACGCCTAATGAAGGTAAATTGATCCCACCAAACACTGGCATAGTCAATGAACTCCACGACTGCCAACTTTACCTTCTTTTTTTATTTTAGTTATGGCAATCAAACATACGCTTAACCTTTTTTTCCTATTCCAAGTAAGCTTCCAGATCACTCTTACGTTGGAAAGTTGGAATCTTCATCTTGATTGATCCCAAATTTCCATCTTTGGACTTATTCTTGTTAGCACGTGTAGATCCCTCTTCGGCTGCTTCCTCTTCTAAAATATCGAAAAGGATGTGTTTGGTGTCCCTTGCTCGAATAGGGATACCTAACTCTAACCTCTCGTGGACCTTTTAACTTTCAGTCCTCATGTCCTCTTGTTGAGCCAATATCTTTTGTAACATTCCTTGTATCACCTCTAATATAATCTTCTCTTTTGTATCCATGATGTATATCTGAAAGAAAATGAAAAATTCCTATTCTAACACTCCCTCATATTTTTCTCTCAATTAGATTAGAAAACCCTCTAATGCACTCATAAATCAAGCACACACAAAAATTCCCTTTGAGTTCTTAATTGAGCTAAACCTCTACTACTTCTGAGAGAATTACAAATTAGACATTGATAACTAAAGCTAATAGTGAAAGAAAACTTAAAGGATCAACTTTTAAAGCTTTTAAGCACCTTACAAGTTTAAATCATAATTTATGTAATTTTTAGGGCTGTTTTGGATGATTTCAGGTATAACAGAATTTTGAGGCTGTTTATGCATGAATTTTGTTGTATTTTTGGGTTTTTAATAAGGTCTAGAAATATAAGATGAAGAAAATTATGGTTATGAAAAAAAGATAAAATTTTTGGATGTTGAAAGGTGAAAAACAGATAAGAAGAAGGGTTCAAAGATGAAGAATGATGCTAGGGTGGGTATGCAAAGAAAAATAAGTGAGGATATGCAAACTTGATGAGTTTTCACGAGCTAAAATGCTTACCCACAAATTTTGTTGATGTAATGGGCTATGGTCGATACGGCTTCCTTGATGTTGTTGGAGCCAACTCACATGATGCAATTTTGATGCAGATGAACTTGATGATATCAATTTTTCTTGTATATTTTTTTTAAATGCACAAGTATTATGCTAGGGATACATAGCTTATACTAGAGCTAGTGCTCTGATACTAAATCTAATATAACTCTTTAGTTATCTAATAACTAGGAACTGTAACAATCTGTTGGAACCATTGCTCAAAGATCTATCTACCATAAACTAAAAAGAATTAGAGCCCAATAGTTATCTAACAACTAAGAACTCTAATTATCAAAGGGTTAAATTCGCAATACATTTGAAGCAAATTTGAAGATAGCTCTCGCAAGAACTCAAAAAAATTCAAATTTGAATTTGAAAATAATCAATATCAATCTATTTTAAAAATAATGTTTTTTTACAAGTATTTATAGACTTGTAATCCTAAACCTAAACTATAACTAAAAGAAAATAACTCTTTAGGAATAAACTACTATACTCCTAATTAATATAGAAAACATAAAAAAACCCTATTTAAATACAAAAATCGGATAGAATATTATTGTCGAGACACGGGCGTGTTTTGACTATTTTTTTGAGACAGAATATTACACAGCCTGATGCCTATTTGTACACGGGCATGCCTCTAGCCGTGTATCTTACTGGACATTTTAGACACCTTGAACACGGGCGTGTTTGTGGCCCGTATACCCTACTGGCTATTTTGGGTACTCGAAACACGGGCGTGTAGAAGTCCACACAGGTGTGTATCAGCTTGAATACAACTAACTAAGTTGATTGACTTAGTTTCTACCAAATCGCTTCCACCTTCTCCCATACACTCAAGATTCTCTTGTAAAAGTCTTATGATGGCCTCTTTTATGCTCTTAGCTCTTGATCTCATTATAGGTTCTCCACCATAGCTCAAAGGATTTAAATTTGGTGTAGTGTTTCTATGTCCATATGCATCAGTGCACTGGCTGGATGTGCGACAGACCTTGGAGCACATTCTCTTCTATTATGTAAGAGAGCTGAAAGGGATATTCATGGAGACATGTTGATGTATCTTTTATTTTATCATACTCTAAACATCCCGTACTCGGATGACTGTATATATTCTTAATGGTATTAACAACTTCATAATGTTAAAATACTAGTACTGTAGTACTTAAGTTTTATGTAAATATATGCAAGTTTAAATATTTGCCATCTCTGAAGTTAATGTTGATGCAATTTCATAAGTAGATTTTGCGTAGTTAATATGCTAAGTTTCCATCTCATGTCAACTTGGGTTATCTTGAATCATAGATAATCAACAATATAATATGTTACATATATATGTGTATGAGGGTGTTACAAATGGTAATTTTTATGTTTTGTATTAATTTTTTTTCTTTCTTTATAGATACATAATGGCTAATATAAATGTATTTTTTGATGGATTTTTAGTTCCTAAGAGAGAACCTCTAGTCACAATGGTTCTTAAACCTTTTACTAAAGCGCTTATGCTAATAATCTTCTTAGATATCATTGACTTGAAGGAGCTCTTTTTTCCTTTAGTTTGGAAGAAAAGTAGAGCTCAAGACATCTTTAAACACTATATGGATAGAGACAATGTCTATGTTTTGTACAAATGGCCTCGTCTTGAGGGATGCCAAAATCCTATAGCTTAGATCAAGGATAAAATTGAGCACTTTTTAATCTAAAGAGCCCAAGCTTGAGACCACTTGGCTAAATGTGACCTTTTAATCTAAGTTTAGCATCAGCACTTACTAATGTCAGATATTCCTAAGTATGTTTGATATTCCTAGGTACTAGTCCTAGGTAGACTCGTTCACGAGTCTAGGGACCTGTCCGGCTTAGCCTAACCTAAGGTAATAAGACCTGGGCTTGGACAAGAATTTTTTATATTCAACATGACCTGACCTAAATCCAAAATTACCCGTATATATTTGGGTTGGGTTTCAGATAGTATTATTAAACATGGTTTGGCTCGGCTCCATATATATAAGTTATTATATACGTATTAAAAAATATGGGTCATAAGTCAAGTTAGGTTGGGCTTAGGTATTTATTTTTTTGTTAATGGATTGGGATTTGGTAGAAATGTTGACCCATTTATTAGTCCTGCATTAGGTTTGGACAATGACTTTTTAATACTTGACCCGATATGACCCGACCCAAGCCTGGCCAGTGAGCAGGTCTGGTCCTAGGAGGGTAATAACCTATTTTCATAACCTTACCATACCCTAAATTAGTTACTTAGCAACAATTTCATCCTAGTTCATGTAATTATTAACTCTCCACCCCCCAAGTATTGTATGACCTCCTCTATACTTAAATTAATAACCCCTCATTAAAGCTCCAAACAATTTAGACCTCAATAGGAAAGCTGATAAAAAAAACTCATAAGATAATTTTTACAAATATAAAAACATTCAAATCTCTAAATCATTACAAAATTACTAACAACTATTATACGTAATGTCATTTTTCTTGAAAAAATTTCAAAGCAATTTTATAGTTATTTACCTTTCTTTTTGTCTACCCTCTAACCTTTGTTCCAATATCCCTAATTATTTTCTTCTTAGCCATTCTAATTGGACAAGGTGTTTTTGGATTCCAATAACACAATGATGAACGACGATGAAGAATAAGACGATGAAGATAAAATAATAAAGATGATGAACGATTGGAAATAAAAAAGAAAGAAAAATGATAAAGCAGGCAAAGAATGCAGAAACAACATCAGATTTAGCTTAATAGAAAAAAGAAAAAATAATTAGATTAGGGTTACATTTAGGGTTAAGTAATATATTGTCACTTTTTTTATCAAACGACACCGTTTTATAAAGCCATCACTTACCATGATTTGTTGATGTGGCAATCCATATGTTAGAGTGTGTGTACTCACACTTCATTGTCAATGTCAGTATTTTTGAGTTCAATTTTGACTAATATGCCAATTGTGCTAACATTACAAATGAAAATCTAAAATTGGGACATTTATGCTAAAGTGTAAAAGTTTGGATAAAATTGATTTTCTGAACAATAGGCCTTATTTTAAAAATACCCTTAAATAATACTTTTTATAATTATTCTTAACAATGGAACCTTGAAAGGAAGGGTGAGATTTCAATGAAAACAACAAATAACATAGCTTTCAGATTGCTTAATACTGAACTTAATCGAATGAGTACCTCAGGGTCTTTTAGCTTGCTATGAAAGAAACTATAGAATTTGAATGTCCTTCCAGAAGTTTGCCATTTTTTTTTATAAAAGGCTACTAATTCTGCTTTACCCGTTAAAGAAGTGTTGCAAAAGTGGGGATTGTTTAATCTACTATATTCTTGTAATTTTTAGCTTTTTAAATTAGTTTTCCATATTTTCTTAGAATGTCAGTTTGCTCGGTATGTCTGGTTTGGTTTGAAACTAGGTGTGTTATCTGATTGCTTATATTTCTCTTCTTTCCTTGATTAGTTTTAGCATAAGTTTTCTATGCTAGATGGTGATTGGTTTGCCTAACTGGTCATGATTTTATGAAGCATTTGGAAAGCTTGAAATAAACATGTTGTTGAAGGTAAGGAGGTAAATATGTATTCCATTGTTGGTACTACTCTAGACTATCTTTATGTTTACCAGTCTAATAAAATTCACCACCAATGACACTACTGTTAAAGCAATACAAAATGGTGCCCGCAATTGCAATCTTCTCTTAAGATTCATATTAATACTTCAGTGTGTATTGAATAAGGAGGTATAGGATTAGGATATGTTATCAAAGATACTGTTGGTGTTGTTTGTTGCCTCTATTGGGCGTCATTTAATTGGGCATTGGTCTGGGAGATGGCTAAAGCTATGGTATTTCTATTTAGTCTACAAATAACTTGGTCTTAGGTTAATTGCAACTTGGAGGTGGGGAGTGATGTTTTGGTTGTTGTTAGCATGCTTCATTCCAAAGACTGTTGCTCCTCAACTATATCATATGTGTTAGATGATTGTCAAGTTTATTTGTCATTTTTCTAGTATTTCTTTTAATTTTGTTTCATGTGATTGTAATAAGGTTTCTCATTAGCTAGCATGTTCGGCAAGAACTCAATCTCCATCTTTTAGTATTTGTTTAAAGGGTAAAGTCCCTACTTGTATATCTATAATATATACAAATGTACAAAGGTGGAGGACACACAAAATGACAAAATTGTTTTTATTATTTATTATATAAAAGTTAGATTATTTAATAAATTTTCAATTAAAATTACATTAAATTAATTGAAATTTAATTTAAACTGTATTTTCTATTTTGGTTAGGTTAACTTATAAAACCTGGATAATTTAGTAATATATTAATTAAAATTAAATTAAATTAAACTATAATTATATTTTAAATTAAACTATTTTTCCTATCTGGTTAATTTACTAACACCCCCTGAGATTTGTCCTAACCTACTACTTCGTCCTCATATTTTCAAAAGTCAATTAAATACCCTTATATTTGATTTCGTTAACTATTTCCCCTTTCTGTTAAAAGGAAATGTTAACTTAAATAAAAAGTTGAAATTGCCCTTAATATGTTATATAAATATTACCATTATTTACTTATATTGTTAAACTTATCACATTTTTTGGTCAATATTTGTATTTTTTTCTCTTAAAAAAACTTATATTTTTATTTTTACTATAAGTATATATAATTTAATAAAATTTAAATAATTAATAAAATTATTTATCAAATTTGAATCAAAATTCTACAAAATTAATTGAATAAATTAAAAAAATTAAACAAATAAATTAAAATTATTAGAAATCAAAAATAAAATGAACTATATTCAGCTCTTGAAACCCATGGCCAATGTCTTTATCTGTGCATAATTCATCAATTTTAACCAAAAAAAAACCACACATCCAAAAACCCGAATCATCATCATTTTTGTAAAATAAATAAATAAATATCATCATCTTTGCAAAAACCCAAAACCCAAAATCACCTAACCAAAAACCCAAACATCATCAATTTCTCTTCTTTGTTGTCTTTATAATCATCTTTGCAAAATAAATCAAAATTCACCATTGAAATTCCTTCTCATTTGCATTATTGTCTCCTTCCTATCATCTTTTATAGCTCCCTCAATAAATCTACATGAGGTAGTGGTAGTAGGCGACAACATCAACAACGAGAGCAACGAGCAGGTTGTAGGCAGCGATGGCAGCATGTGACGATGGTAGTAGGCGGCGAGAGTAAATGGTAAGTTGTAGGTGGCGATGGCTATAGGCGGTGGTAGCAGAAGGTGGCGATGGTAGTAGGTGGTGAGAGCGTAGGCGATGATGATTAGGTGACGAGTAGAAGGTGTTTAGGGGAGACAAATAGAGAGAGTATGGATTAAAAGAAGATAGAGTTTAGGTGAGAAGGGACTATGGATAAAAAAAGAATGGAGTGACATTTTTATGGTATTAAGGGCATTTATGAAACTTTATATAATTATTAATATTTCAATATTAATTATTCCTTTTAGTTAAAAGAATATTCCAAAAATTAACAGTATATTCTAAAATTTTTTAACGGAATGAGAAAATAGTTAACGGAATCAAAACTGAGGAAGTATTTAATTGACTTATAAAAATGTAAGGATGGAGCAGTAGTTTAGAACAAATCTCGGGGTGTGTTAGTAAATTACCCTTCCTATTTTAATTGGGTTAAATTCTTTTTTATTTAATATAAACTAATTAAATAGTATATTCAATTATTATTTAAATAAAATTATATTTTCTATTCTAATTAGATGAACTTTTACATAATTTTAGAAATTTTATTGAAGCTTAATAAAAAAATAATTACTATTATTTAAATAATTAAAATAACAAATACTAAAAAAATGATTTATAAACTAATATAAGGTAGCAACAACGAGAGCAAGGAGCAGGCTGTAGGCAGCGATGGCAGCATGTGACGATGGTAGTAGGCGGTGAGAGTAAATGGTAGGCTGTAAGTGGCGATGGCTATAGGCGGTGATAGCAGAAGGTGGCGATGGTAGTAGGCAGTGAGATCGTAGGCGACAATGATCAGGTGACGAGTAAAAGGTGTTTAGGGGAGACAAATAGAGGGAGTATGGATTAAAAAAAGATAGAGTTTGGGTGAGAAAGCGAATATGGATGAGAAAGAGTGACATTTTTATGGTATTAAGGGAATTTATGAAATTTTATATAATTATTAATATTTCAATATTAATTATTCCTTTTAGTTAAAAGAATATTCCAAAAATTAACAGTATATTCTAAAATTTTTTAAAGGAATGAGAAAATAGTTAACGGAATAAAAACTGAGGAAGTATTTAATTGACTTTTAAAAAAGTAAGGATGGAGTAGCAGTTTAGAACAAACCTCGGGGTGTGTTAGCAAATTACCCTTCCTATTTTGATTGGGTTAAGTTCTTTTTTATTTAATATAAACTAATTAAATAGTATATTCAATAATAATTTAAATTAAATTATATCTCTTATTTTAATTAGCTGAACTTTTACATAATTTTAGAAAATTTTATTGAAGCTTAATAAAAAAATAATAATAATAATTTAAATAATTAATAAAAAATACTAAAAAAGAGATTTATATTAATTAAGAAAAGAGGAAAAATAATGTTAAAAATATAAAAAAAAACTTAAAAACTTAATGTTGAGTAAAGAATTTTATTAAAAGTAATTAAAATTAATTTAACTAATTTGAACCCATTTGATTATTAATTATGATAATAATTTGAAAAATTGTACCTAATTGTTTTTAAAGATAAATAGTAAGTTGAAAAAAATTAAAAAGTGATGTATAATTACTAAAAAAAAAGAAAAATATTAATGTTAAAAATGCTAAAATCAACTTTAGAGTTATTTTAAGTTTGGATATCTATGGAGTAGCACTTGTTTACACCTCTGCAAATTTGGCTAGTGTAACTACTAACTACCTTCATGTCATTGCTTTCTTCTTGGCCTTTTTGCTCAGGTAAACTTTTTTAATTTTCTATGGAAAAAACCAAAAAAAGAAAAAAAGAGAATACACAATTCTTTTTGATCAATGCATAAGTAAGAACATCACCTAAAATATCATTTATTGTCTCATTATATGAAGTTAAACTTTAACATCCCATTTGGAATTCTGTAAACTATGAAGAGCAACACATTTATTCTTTCGAGTGTCCTAAGTAAGCAGAATAATATTAAAGTTCTTGTGGTTGCTTCATGGGAAAGAAATGATAAAACAACCTATGATTATTTATATAAGCAGTAAAGATAAGTGTCACACAGTGCAACGGTGAATAGTACCGTCACGCTGTGTGATTTTACAAAATCGTCTCTTTCAATTATACTATCTCTTATAAAATGGGAGGATTTTTCTGTAATGTTTTTAGATAAAATTTATAAATATTGTGCGATGAGATACATATCATTATCCTAATAGAAGAGAATATTTTATTACTTAAATTAAAGATTAATTAGCACAAATCAACAAAATATATTTAAATATAAATGTTATGGAGGGAAATCTCAAAAGTAATAATTCAGCAGTTTCAATATGTTTTTTCTATAAATACAATATACACAATATATGGTAGGATTGATAGAGTTTAGTTGTGTGTATATTTATACTCTAAAATCTAAAAATATTTAAATAAATCTATGCCATTTTATTTTTTGAGTTTCATTTCATAAAATGGCATAAAAAATGCTATTAAGAGGTTGATTTTATGCTTATAGTCACTAAAGAGTCTCTGAAGACCATTAAAATTAAATATAATAACCTTAAAAAGTATATTATTCTCTTTATAAAGGATAAGTTTATAGGACACCACAACCCTCAACATTCTAAAGAGAAAACCCCCTCGGCCACTTTTAGAATACCCAAAAATAGGATTATGATCTATGTAGAACAATTAATGGGTGGTTTCCGATTCCCTTTAGACTCTTTCATGCCTATAAGATTGTCCTTTGAGAACTTCAACCCGATAGTTATAGGTCGTTAGCTACTTTTTAGTAATATTATACAATTTTAAGGTAAAGCACCAAATTTTGATGTACATAGATATTTGTATGGATTATTTAAATGGATAAGAAAATTAATTGTTTCTCTAACTGACAACACGGGATACTGTATTTTTAGGAAATTTATTGATGTAAAAAGGGAGTGGCAATCCCATTTTTTTATATTCAACATAAATAGGGGTTCACTAACATATCTAGAATTTGGCAGACTCTTTAAAGTCCTTAAAACAACCTTGTAAACTTAAGGATGTACATGCACTATTTGTAGTGAAGTGTAAGGCTATCTGGTTGGGCACTTATTATTATAGTATTTTGTATATAGTTAGAAATTTTTATTCAAATAGACTTATGGGCTTTAGAACCTGCGAGATTATTGACGATAAGCTCAAAAACTTTGCTAGTTTTTCTAATAATGGTATTTTTATGTTTTGTATTAATTTTTTTCTTTCTTTGCAGACATATAATGGCTAATATAAATGTATTTTTGGATGGACTTTCAATTCCTAAGACTGAGCCTCTAGTCAAGATGGTTCTTGAACCTTTTACTAAAGCGCTTCTACCATAATCTTCTTAGATATCATTGACTTGGAGGAGCTCTTTTTTCCTTTAGTTTAGAAGAAGAGTAGAGCTCAAGACATCCTTGAGCACTATAAGGATAGAGGCGATGGCTACATTTTGTACAAGTTACTTCATATTGAAGGATGCCAAGATCCAATAGCTTATATCAAGGATAAAATTGAGCGCCTTTTAATCCAAACAACTTAAGTTTGTGACCATTTAGCTGAATGTGACCTTTTAATCTAAGTTTTGCATCAATACTTACAAATGTCTGATATTCCTAAGTACTAGTCCTAGGTAGACTTATTGGTAGATCTATTTTTAGGACCTATTTTCTTTATCTTAATATTATTAAACACTAATATATTTGATCTATAAATGATGTTTATAGTTGAATGCATTTAGATGTGACATGAATTTAAAATTAAACTTAATTTTGTTATGATATATATAATTTTTTATGAATTAATGAATTTTATGTTATTATATATGTTTTTAAAAATATGTGTTATGGGCCAAGTTGGGTTAGGCTTGGATATTTATTTTTATTAATGGATTGGGATTGGATAGAAATGTTGACCCATTTATTGGTCTTGTATCAGGTTTGGATAATGACTTTTTAAAACTTAACCCGATATGACCCGGCCCAAGCCCTCCCAAGCCTGCCCAGTGAACATGTCTGGTCATAGGGGGGTAATAACCTATTTTCATAACCTTACCCTAAATCAGTTACTTAGCAGCAATTTCATCCTAGTTCATGTAATTATTAACTCTCCACCCCCCAAGTATTGTATGATCTCCTTTGTATTTAAATCAATGGCACATCGTTGAAGTTCCTAGCAACCTAGACCTTAATAGGAAAGTTGTTAAAAAAAGTCATAAGATAATTTTTACACATATAGAAATATTCAAATCTCTAAATCATTACAAAACTACTAACAACTAGTGTATGTAATTTCATTTTTATTGAAAAATTTCAAAGTAATTTTATAGTACATTTACCTTTTTTTGGTTTATCTTCTAACCTTTGTTCTAATATCTCTAATTATTTTCTTCTTAGCCATTTTAATTGGACAAGGTGTTTTTGGATTTTAATAACACAATGATGAATGATGATGAAGAATAAGACGATGAAGACAAAAGAAATAAAGATGATGAACAATTAAAAACAAAAAAGAATGAAAAACGATGAAGGAGAGGTGAAGAATGAAAAAACAACATCAAATTTAGCTTAATAGAACAAAAGGAAAAGATAATTATATTAGGCTTACATTTAGGGTTAAGTAATATATTCACTTTTTTTTTATCAAATGACACCGTTTTTATAAAACCATCACTTACCATGATTTACCGACGTGGCAATAGGGTCTATGTTTAGAGTGTGTGTACTAACACTTCATTATCAACATCATTAATTTTAAGTTCAATTTTGACCAATATGCCAATTGTGCTAACGTTGCAAATGAAAATCTAAAATTGGTACATCTTTATCAAAGTTTAAAAGTTTGGATAAAATTACAAATGGTTGAAAATATTTAGCTTTTTCTTAACAATAAGCCTTATTTTAAATATACACTTAAATAATAATATTCATAATTATTCTCAACATTGGTACTTTGAAAGGAATGGTGAGTTTTCAATGAAAACAACAAACAACATAGCTTTCAGATTGCTTAATATCGAAGTTGATCAAATGAGTGCCTTAGGGTCTTTTAGCTTGCCATGAAAGAAACTATGAAATTTAAATATCCTTCTAAAGGTTCGCCATTTTTTATAGATGGTTGCTAATTTTGCTTTGCCTATTCAAGAAGTGTTGTAGAAGTGTGGGTTATTTAATCTACCATATTCTTATCATTTTTTACTTTTTGGAATTAGTTTGCCATGTTTTCTCAGAATGTTACTTTTCTCGGTATATCTGGTTTTAATGTGATATTGGTAGGAAAACCTAGTAATATCAAATCAACCCACACACATACAAAAATTTATGGAACAAACAATTAACAATAAAGAATAAAGATAAACAAAGAAACTTTAAATTCTTTTGAATCAAGTAAACTAAACCTTAGGTATATTAAACCTAATATCCTTCATTATAAATTGATTAAAATAATTTATAGTTTTTTCCACCATACTCTAAAATATAGAAAAGAAAAAGAGGGTAATAAGGAATAAGGATGGCCTCCACAAGTAATTAGCTTGATAAGGTCAATCTAGTTCATGAAAGATCCAAAGAAAATAAATTCCTAGAAATTTTATTGATCTCAAAACTTAATTATTTTTACATTAAGAATGATGCTTATTTATAGGAAAACAAAGGCTTTGAAATCCTATTAAACTTAGGACTCCTAAACTTAACCCTAAAAACCTAAATAAGAATCAAAATAATTAAATCCTAATTAATTCGAATTCGACTCAAAACTTATAACACAACTATGTTTGGACCCCCAAAAATAGGTAGTGCTAAACATGGACAGCGACATGAGCATGTTGCAGGATGTATTGCAGATACAGGCATGGATACGAGCATGTCCCAATGTGTGTTCCCTTTTAGATATTTTTGTTAGGTCTGTTAGGATGCTCAAGGAGGAGTGAACACTTTACAAAATTTTTCTGAAAGCTAAAAACTTTTTTGCTAGTTTAAATATTAAGTTTGGAAAGTTGATTTTAGAACTTTATGAAAAGCTGTTCAATTCATGAAAATAGAATCAAATCTAAATTTGATAAGCACCAAGGAAAACCAAAAATAAATGAGTTTATTAAGCCATATATCACAAAATAAATAAGAAAAGAGAGAAGGAGAGAACAATCAATACAAGTACATTTTTATAGTGGTTCGGTACCCTTTGCCTACATCCACTCCTTAAAGAACTTTCCTTAAGATTTTTCTCTATAAAAAAAAATATATTTTCTCAAGTAAGAGACAAGCCAATTACAGCCTTAGATCCACCCTATCTAAGCTGCTACCCAAGCTAGTTTTTGATAGCTCCAGCAACTAGCTTCTCTTCTGGTTTTCTCAACAGCTCCAGTAACTATGTACAACTCTGGTTTTGGATAGCTCCATAAACTAAGTATCCATTGCTCACTCAATGATGCCTCTCAAATTTCTTACAACAAATTGAACTGGTGTGTGTCTCTCACTCAAACAAAATGAATATAAGAAAGCCTATGGATATAGGAGAGAAGATAACCAACCAAGGAAGCACAAATGAAATCTCTCAAAGAAAAACAATTTACTTTCCACACACACCATTTGAAATTTGGTAAAAAATATTTATATATGCACAAAGGAGTTGCCCTAGATACCAAATTTTCAAGGTATATTTTTAAGATTTAAATCATGTGTTGATTAAACATATAAAGAAACAACAAAGTTCTTTTTGCTCATTTATTACAGAAAAATCAGTTTCAAATCAGAAATTGGCTCTTGAAAAGTAGTCTGTAATTTTCAGAGTCAACTTTTTTGAATTAGCTTAACACTAAATTACCATTTTTGTTCACATGTGAATTCTTTTCTATTTTGGTGCAAAGCAGCCTTTATCTTTTAAAAAGGCATTTTTATCCATTTGAAAAACACTTTTGCCAATTTAAAAATCTTTGAAATTTTTGTGTAGAATTTTGGTCAACCAACAATTCAAATTTTTCCACCAAAAATATTTTTGCAATTTTAAATGTGTAAAGAAAATTTTGGTGAGCCAAAATTACATTTTTTGTTTTTTAAAAAGGATTTTTGCAATTTTTGTGTAAAAACAAATTTAAACTTCCAAGGCAAAGTCACTTCTCACTTCTACCCTCATAAGAAATCTAAAATTACTAACAAGTCCTACAATTCTCTACATGGGCTTCAAGGGTTTCTTTTGGACTTCAACTTTGAGTTTTGCTATTTGTGGGCTTGATCCATACACATCTGCATGTTATTTTAATGGCCCTTTTTGCATACATCACTTGCAAAATTATTAATATCTAATTTTTATCAAATAATGTTATCGTCAAAAATTAAGGTTGTAACCTTTAGTCAACAATCTCCCCTTTTTTTTATGATGACAAAACTTGATAAAAATTTAATTTCACAATGATGAAGAAATATTTAAGTGATGAAATGATGATGTGATGATATGTGCTACGCCATGAAAAAAAATTATTCCCCCTTAATCTATGCCTAAAAGAAATTTTGCTCCCTTTGAATTTTGTCAATAATTATGGACAAAAATTATACTAAAAAGAAATCAAAATTTGAATACAAATATATCAAGCTAATTTCTCTGGCCAAGCTAGTTTTATTATGGCATTTACTATATATAAGAGCGTGAGCAAAAAAATTAGAATGTTGCAGTATATCAGAAGATTTATTTTGTGAATCACAAACAATAAGCCAAATCAAGAGATCAAGGATAGCGTTCAATCAAGGTCATAAACAATTAATCCAACAATAAACTAAATAAGCAACAAAAAGATGAAGGAAAATCAGGTTAATAAAATGCATAAACAGGTTAACAATAACAATAAATGAATCAACCACCAACAAGAAGAGTCAATTTTAAGGCTACTATTACTCCCCCTTTTTGTCATTAATAAAAAAAAACCACAACAAAAAGGATAAAGGGAGAAGGATAGAGGCAAACACAACCATGAGGTTTAGCTAGGAGTCATAGAAACTAATGCAGCAAAAAGATAATACTTAATTTTACTGTTCAAATTAGAAGAAAAGAAATTAAACTTCTTCAGGTTTGTCCTCAGAACCAATTTCACCAGACTTGAAAGGTTTGGTTTGAAGAATAGAGCTAGATCGGGTAAGTCTTTTGGATGGTAGAGGAGGCTTAAAGAGTGATGGTTTGAACGAGGTTGGTGGCTTAGAGGGCAGAGGTTGAGGTTCTATTTTGGCAAGCTGTTGCAGCTGCTGTATAATTTCTAACATTATGTCAAGCTGATTTGACTTGGCAGCAACCATCTCTTCTTTCACCTGCTTCAGAAACTCATCAAAGACACCTCTATAGTTTTTGATAAACTCCTTATAAAATATTTTTAGAAGAGAAAAATATTAAAATTAAAAATATTTAAATCATATTAAATTCTTTTAATTGAAATTTATTTTATAAAATGAGTTCAATAATAGAAAAATCGCATACGAAACATATGTTATGTATACTAGTGCTCCTATGTGTTAGAGGATGTCTTTCATTGTTTTGCAGTTTCTTGTTAATTTATGAATACCTATTATATATATATATATATATATATATATATATATATATATATATATATAATATTTTCAACAATTATTGTAACACATGACCCCACCAATACTCATATTATAAGGTCGCACACTTGACCTATCTAACTTATGTACTAATGTAGTCGAGTATTACTTCTTTCTTAATCATCAACTCGATAGCTCTTAATTATATGAATATAATATATTCCAAAATTTCTCCATCACTATTATACACAATTCTCATAATACAAATCATTAATTTATAACTGTTTAGAATGATATCGTATAATTACCAAATATTCTAACTAAACAAATTTCTTGAGATTCTTCACCGCTCCTACTTCCCTTATTAGATATCTAGCTATCTCCTAGACAGCTACTCAACTCTAAAAAATTTAATAAAAAGGAGTGGTGAGTATTTCTGGTTGAAAATACTTAGTGAGTGAATAAGATAACAAGAAACAAAATATTTTAATGAATTTTGATATCTTAAAAGATGAAAGCTCAAACACACAATTTAGAATAAGATCATAATAGCATTGTCAAAGTGAATTATACACATATTACTATGTTATCAGACATAGTATGATCCAATATTAAATTACACTGAAAGCAATACTAAAAAGTCAGTATGCATACAACAACTTAAGTGTGATCAGCACTTAAGCCAATAATAACTCCAATGCCAAATCCCAATTAATATATGTATTTGGGCCTAGGCAACAGAACAACATATACCTTGGACATAGTCTTACATTTATAAAAGAGAATATATACCCAGCCCTAGGCAACGGCCATAAATACTTACGTATTTAACCACTTCACAACCATAGGGTAGAATGTGTACCCAGCCTCAGGCAACGGCTGTATACTTTTTCTAACTTATATCTTTAAGGTAACATATGTATCCGGCCTCTAGTATCAGCTATATACATTTACCAATTATATCTACAGGGTAAGATGTGTACCCGGTACCAGGCATCAGTTGTACTCATATACTAACTATGTCATATCCCCGACATGGACTTACTATCTCTTAATACCATATACATTGATGCTCATCATGATATCAATCACTTGTGAGTTGTTGTGTCCTGGACACTACCTTACATCTCACAATTTCAATATATTTTTAAATCTGCTTATGTTTCTAATCAATCAAAACTATGTATTTACATCATAAATCATGTATATTACAAATTCAGGTTAGATACTAATCAGAAATAACTCAAAACAGCATTTTGGACCACTGAAGCGTCGGCACAGTGCAGAGTTGACACCTCTGTGGCCATTGAGGCACTGCCTGTTCACATTTAAGTCACTAAGGTGTCACCTTATTAGCTTATTAAGATGTCGCTTTATCACTCACTAAGGCGTCACTTGAGGGCTCAAAGTGGGTTGAGGCGTCGCCTTTGCTCAAAGAGGCACCGCCTCTGTGTAATCAAGCACCGCCTAATCGCATACTGTAATATTTAAAATTTCAAAAATTCATCAACAGATGTAAAATTCAATCCAAAAATAACCGAAAATCATTCAAAAACAAGCATATCAATCAAAGAATTGAAGAAAGGAAGTCTACTCACTAAACTTGTCGGTTCCTCCTCTTTTTCTTCCTCTTCCAGTAGCGTTTCCCTTCATTTTTTTTGTTGTTGTTCTTCTTCTTTATCTGTAACAATGGCAGTTTACATCATTTTATAACTTAGTCCCTCAACTTAATATTTTTTAATGAAGTCCTTCCTCTAAACTTATTTTCCTTACAATTTAGTCTTGACTCAAAATAACTTTAATTATTCGGGTACGAACATGACAATTCTCCCTCTCTAAAAAGAATTTTATCCTCAAAATTTGATGAACGGTTATCTTGGCATTACTAAAAAACTCTTTACCTTAATCCTTATCCTTCTCTTCATTACGACGACAATTATATTCTCCAGAATTCTCTACATCATAATTCAATTTAACAATTTCCCCATTTAAATTCTTGTACTAATAATATACATGTTTCTTATTAATAGCAACTACTGCTAATTTATCCATCATACCTCAAGATAAATAGTTCCTTAATTCATAGACTTCAGAATCACAATTACAATTAACATAATAAAGTTATAACACTACAATTATCCTTTATACTAAAGAATTCACTTTACAAATTAATTATACATTCTATTGCATTAAGCATATTTGTTTCTTTCCTACTCAATTACTACAAACCGTTTAACCTGTTGAGCATTACTAACCACTCTAGCTCACTGACCTACAGGTCCTTTCTGAAATGGTCCTATATTCACACTTGCTTCATTTTATACCCCTTCTCGTGCATTGGGGTTTGGGGGTCTACCTCTCCTTATTGAGTATAAAGCACCTGATTCTAGCACTCTCGGCTCTATTAACACCTTTTCTGGATAGTCACGAGCATAATGCCCTATCTCATTACACTGATAATACCACTCTCTTGTGCGTCTACTATAATTTCCTATATGATAACTTTTGTATTCATTACACCATGAT
The DNA here is from genome assembly GCA_949673435.1 of Macaranga tanarius. Taxonomy (NCBI): domain Eukaryota; kingdom Viridiplantae; phylum Streptophyta; class Magnoliopsida; order Malpighiales; family Euphorbiaceae; genus Macaranga; species Macaranga tanarius. Next base: position 24,315 of record CATIWO010040387.1, read on the forward strand.
ATTGTATATATTTTTCCAACATCTACTTGTCCAGGTGGTGCCATCTGTTACCTTACCGATGTTTGACTTCCTTGAGGTTTACTATTTCCTCCACTTTTAATATTTTCTTCTGAATTAGGGGTAAACTTTAATTTCTTATTCTTATCCCAAAATTGCTTGTTTGACTCCTTATGTTGCTCAGCTTCTTCTAATTCCTTATTTAAACTTTCTTGCTCCACGGCATTCTCAACGTAACCTCTAAAGGTTATGCTAGCATACAGATTAAGCTTTCCACATAGGGAGACATTCAATTCATCCCTAAACTTATCACTTTTCTTTTCTTCCGTAGGATACACATCTTTTATATACCGATACAGATTATCAAACTTATCAGTATACTCCCTAACAGTCATCGAACCTTGTACCAAGTTTACAAAAGATGCTCTCTTTTACTTCTAAAATGTCTTAGTCAAATACTTCCTATCAAACTCCTCTTTAAATACTGGCCCAATGAAAGCCTCTCAATATAAATTTCTTACCCGGATCAACCAATCATCAGCTTTTTCCAACATAAGACCATATACGTTACTCACCTTCTCTTCATCACTTAACTGTAATGTAGTAAAAGCATTTTCCACAGTCTTACCCCATTTGTCAGCTTGACCAAGGTCTAAAGTACCATGGAAATCATATGCTCCACACTTCTTAGCATGTTCAATAATGTCTCCTAATTTCTTATACCTTTCTCTTTTTGACATTATCGTTGCCATTGTACGTGCTAAATCAGTAGCATCTATATGTACCACTGGCAGTGCTTATTGATTTGGCACATTCACAGGCATTATTGGCTATGGCGATTGCTAATTATTTTGTGCTCTCCTAGGTACATTCTTGAAAATTAAAATAAAAGTAGTCGGTATCGAACTATCTTGATAACTATCTATTCGAGCATTACGAATTCCATTCCTCTCATTACTAACTGGTGCTACTGACGGAGGTAATGCTCATGGAAATGCTCAACCTGTAACATCTGCATCTCAGATACGTTATCCATGCATCATACCTTCCATTATATATAGTGTAGAGCAATAAATTTCATTTAAGTTTAGGTATGTTTATGAGTTTTAGAGAAGGACCTAATTGCAATGAAAATGGGAGTAGATTGACATAATATAAAGTTAGGAGTTATTATGTAATAGTCCCATTTCGTTAAAGGGGTAAAAGGATATTGTGGTGATAATCTCCATATAAATCTAGATTTTTATTCTTTAATTAAGACCATGCATAATTAAGGGGACACCTATGTGCACATATGGAAGCTTGTGATTGGAACATATGTGTGTATGTGTATGTGTGTGTGTGTGTGTGTATGTGTGTGTGTGTGTGTGTGTGTGTGTGTGTGTGTGTGTAAAGCTGAAGAGAAGAAATTCTATTAGGAAGGTAGGAGAGTGATTTTTGATAAGTTTTGAGAGATTTTAATCTTGCTCTACTCATCTAACAAGAGTTTTGGGAAGCTCTAAGAGGTCTATAAGTAATTGGAGCACCAATTGGTAAGCTATGTATGTATAATTGTTATTTGGAGTTAAGTTTTAGTTTGGTGCAATTCGTGCTTTATTTTCTTCTTTTATCAGTCTTAATATTTTTACCATAACTTGAGTTGTAGAGCTCCAAATTAAGCAACGGTGGATGCTCTGGAAACTGTAGAGAATCTTCTATAATTTTTATATTTTGAGCTTAAACTGAATCTATTGTTATGAGGGTCTAACAAAGCTCGACATTTTATTGCTCACTTTAGTGGCTTTGAGTTGCCCGATTTTGTTCAATAATTCATAAATAATCCTATACACGTCTGAATTGAGTAATTTTAATTAGAATTGATAGTAGACTCATATTTCTTGCATCAATAAAAAAATCATGGTCATTGGACTTGTATGTGCATTAGTTAGATATATCAAACTTTGAGCATTAAGTTGAACCTAGTTGAGTTTGGGTGCAAGCACCATGTTTGCTATGTGAGATTGATATATGGTTATGTGTAGGAGTTGACAAAGATAGAGGAGACACCACTTAGTAGGAGAAGCTCTTTTCCACTATAGAGTTGGAAGCCCTTTGGTAAGTGATTATTAATATGATATATATATATATATATTGGTTCTCTTGTATATTTTAATACTATTGCTATGTTTGGATTGTATAAGTCACTTGAAGTGACGAGAAGTGAGATGTATTGATATTGTGAATTGTGATTAAATATATTTATTGAATGTGGTGTGAAATGAAGTATGACTATTGAAATGTGAATGGTGTATACATATGTGAATATTGAATAAATATGTGAGGAATATGTATGATAGTAAGGCTAAGCCGGGCGGATGCCCTCCACTGATTATGAGATCTGGGACTGAGCCGGGCGGATAGTCTCAGTAGTGGCCACATATGAAATTTGAATTGTGAGATATGGGAAAGTTGAGTCGGGCAAATAGCTGCCCAAAATTAATATGTGATTGTGAGATCTGGGACTGAGCCGAGTGGATAGTCTCAGTATGTGGCCACTTATAAAAAATATGATTGTGAGGAATAAGCCAAAGTTTGGTTACGTGTGAGATAATCGTGTGACGATGGTTTCGGCCGAATACCAAATGTGAATTAATATGTGATCTTTGAGTTCATGCTTGCACATGAATACTTAAATTCTGGTTTTTATGTGAATTGAATGTGTATGCATAGTTGTGCAAGAAGGGAGTTGACATACAAAGGGTATGTCTTGAATAAGCTAAACTTTGTATACTTCTTGTATATTTTCCATATATTTTCCATATATTTTCCATATATTTTCTATAAATGTTTGATATAAGAGAGTGTTTGGGGTTGTGTTGATGAATGATGATAGGGTACATATGAATGGTTGAATTGTGACATTTCTATCCCTCTAGAATAACCCCAAAAACCCTTTTTTCATTCGCCTTCACGTGGTTCGAATTGTCATGATAGAAGGAGCAAGAATTAGCTACTAGCGATTGCTAGAGTCCTTCGAAGCAGGTGAGCCACTGATGGTCGCCAATGGCTGGCGAGCGCTAGGCTCTGGGGGCAGCCTGGTGATTTTTTTTTTAATTTTTACCCCTAATTAATCTTAATTTCTTGTATTGACTAAGATTTTCAAGTTTATATTTATGATATACCTTTGAGTGATATTTTATGCTTGTATATTAGATCATTACACACTTGGTGTGTAAGATAGTTAATGTTTAACTTAATTAGTTTTTGAGAAGTTTATATATATAATTGTATTAGTAATTACTTATTGAGTTGCAAACTCACCCCTTTGCATCCATACTTTTCAGGACTTAGTAAACAAATCTTGAGGTGTGCATTTGATAGTGATCTCAAGTGGGCCAGAGGCGAGTTTGGGGCAATCATTCCCATCCTCATTACCATATGACATTTTAGTATTTTGTAATAACATTTTATACCCCATTAGCCATATATTATGTATATGCACAAGAGTACATATTTATATATATATAATATTTGTGAAAAATTTTCTTATGCCACGTGTATGGATTTGATTATGACCACGTGTATCTTAGTGTTTGAGGGTGTCAAATTTAGTGGTATCAGATTAGGGATTAGATTCCCTTGGGACATGAGAACATGATGCATTCATGGCATATCATGTATAAGTTATAGATGACATATAGTTAATGTGTCTTGCATATCTAAATATGAAAGAGCACCAAGCACTTCGCGCTGGCCCAGATGAGTCTTTAGAGTCTATTTATAGGCAAAACTGTATGCATTCATTAGGTGAACCCGAGCAATCCCAACCTCAAGTCCCTCCACAAGCTGCATATCCTTTTATATAGGACTTTATTTAAATGATGAGAATGATGGGCCAACAACCAACAGACAGTATAGTGGATGAAATTTATAAGAAGATATGGAAGCAAAGTGCTAAAGCTTTTGTGGGTACCATCGACCCATTAGTAGCTGATGAATGGCTACGAAGCACCGAGAGAATTTTAGATCAATTTGAATGCACTACAGAGAAGAGAGTGAGCTATGTTGTATCACTGTTTGAGCAAGATGCTCTAGATTGGTGGGAAATAGTGCTGGAAAGCAAAAATGTGTCTATGAAATTAACTTGGGAAGATTTTCTGAGGGAATTTGTAGAGAAATATACACCAGTTGTATATCGAGATAGAAAGAAAATTGAATTTCTAGAATTGAAGCAAGATGATCTATTTGTTGCTGACTATGAGGTATAATTTATGAGACTTTGAAAGTATACTCTAGAGGAAGTAGCCACCGATGAACTAAAAAGGAAGAGATTTGAAAAGGGATTGAACTTAGAGATTCGAGAGAAAATGGCAATAAAACCCCCGACTTATAGGGATTTGTTGGAGAATTCACTATGAGCTGAAGAGACTATAATAGAAAGGAATGTTGTGGAAGATAAAAAGAAGAAAACTACTAGCACATTCACTACTCCAACCCGAATAGGTGGTAGTTCATCTTTCAGAGGCTTTAGTTTTCAACGGAGCAGATTTAGGGGATGTGGTATGAGCCAGTCCAACCAATCAAGTGAAGGATCTTATAGTAGAGGATTTAGGAGATCTGACAGTCATAAGGGGTCAGGTAGATCTATGAGTGGCACATCAGCTTCAGTATGTACCAAATGTATCAGATTTCACTCGGGTAAATGTTGGAGTTTTAGATCGAGTGTATGCTATTATAGCCAACCTGGCCATTTTATCAAAGATTGTCTGGCAAGAAAAAGTGCGGAAGGATCTCAAATGACTGGACAAAGTAGTGCAGGAGAGAATGTACCTCAGATTAGTCGAGGAAGAGGCCAAAGTAATAGAGGAAGTGGTGTTGGTACTTTAACATAGGCTGGATCGATTGGTCAACCTCAAAGCCAAGTAAGAATTTATGCTATCACCCGGAAAGAAGCTCATGCAGCTCCAGATGTAGTCACAGGTATATTTACTATCTTTGACCATGATGCATTTGCATTGATAGATCCTAGATCCACATGTTCATTTGTATCATATGAGTTTGCATTGAGAGTACATGGTACAATTGAACCATTAGAATATAGTCTATGTGTTTTTATGCCTGCTAGGGGTATTGTGATAGTAAATTCAGTGATGAGATCATGCCCTATAATAGTAGATGACATGACTTTATATGCAGAATTAGTAGTTATTAAACCAGAAGAGTTTAATGTTATTTTGGGAATGGATTGGTTGGTAAAACATCATGCCATTGTGAATTGTTATACCAAGGAAGTAGGTATAGATATTTCGGGGCAGAGAAAGATAATATTGGTAGGTAAGAGAAAAGTTGTACCTGCTTGTTTAATTTCAGCAGTGACTGCATTTCATTTAATGTGAGACGGGTGTAAGGCTTACTTAGCTAATATTGTGGATACAACAAAGGTTAGTCCAAGGTAATAGATATACCTATAGTTAGAGATTTTCCTAACATATTTTGGGATGAATTGCCGGGATTACCTCTACACCGAGAGGTAGATTTTGAGGTTAAAACTATTCCAGGGTCGACACCAATATCAATTGCTTCGTATAGAATGGCACCTATAGAGTTGAAAGAACTAAAGAAGTAATTAGAAGAATTATTAGAAAAAGAATTTATCAGACCAAGAATTTCACTATAGGGAGCTCTAGTTTTATTTGTAAAGAAGAAGGATGGCAGTATGCAGTTGTGCATAGATTACAGACAATTGAATAGAATCACGGTGAAGAATAAATATCCATTACTGAGGATTGATGACTTACTTGATCAATTGAAGGATGCTATAGTGTTCTCGAAGATAGATTTGAAATTGAGATATTAGCAACTCCGAGTGGCAGAACATTCTTTTCTTAAGACAACATTCAGAACTAGATATGGGCATTATGAATTTCTTAGTTATGCCATTCAAATTGACTAACGCACCTACAACATTCATGTCATTGATGAACAAAACTTTTTAACAATATTTAGATCAATTTGTGATCGTTTTCATTGATGATATCCTCATTTATTCCCTGAGCAAGGAAGTGCATGAACAATATCTCCAAATAGCTTTACATATATTATAGGATAAATAATTGTATGCCAAATTCAGCAAATATAAATTTTGGATAGAAGAAAATGCTTTTCTTGGGCATATAGTTTCGAAGGAAGGTGTGAAACCGGACCCATCGAAGATTAAAGATATTATAGAGTGGGAAGCATCTAAAAATGTGACGAAGATTTAAAGTTTTCTAGGGCTGATCAGATACTATAGAAGATTTGTGAAGGATTTCTCTGTTGTTGTAAGACCTCTAATGAATTTCTTGAAAAAAAATGTGCAATTTCGGTGGACCAAAATGTGTCAACGAAGTTTTGAGAGGTTAAAGGAAGCACTTACTTCTACTCTAGTGCTTGTATTACCAACCGGAGATAGAGGTTTTGTGGTGTATACTGATGCTTTGGGGCAAGGATTAGGATGTGCACTAATGCAAAATGAAAGGGTAATAGCCTATGCCTCCAGACAATTATGACCTCACGAGGTGAATTATCCTACCTATGATTTGGAGCTAGTTGCCATTGTTCATACATTAAAGATTTAGAGACATTATTTATATGGAGAAACATTTTTCATCTTCACTGATCATAAAAGCTTAAAGTACATTTCCACTCAAAAGGACTTGAACTTGAGGCATTGAAGATAGATAGAATTATTGACAGACTATGATTGCACTATTGAGTATCATTCCGGGAAAGAAAATGCAGTAGCTGATGCCTTGATTTACAAAACTATAGAGTGTTCGACTAGAATAATTTATTATGAGATGAAGAATCTTGTGGCTTTGTGGACAATGAATGTTTCTTTCAATGTTTAGGAAAGCCATTTATTGGCTACCTTACAAATCAAATCATCATTAGTGAATCAATTTAAAAGTGCTCAAATGGAGGATTCATATTTGAAAAAGATGAAAGAGAAAGCGGAAGCCAGAGTTAACACTCAATTTGCAATCAAGGAGGATGGCATGTTGGTGATTGGCAATCGTATGTGTGTTCTGAATATTGGGAAACTAAGAAGGCAAATCATGAATGGAGCTCACAATACACACTATTCTATACATCCGGGGAGCACTAAAATGTATCAGGATTTGAAGCCTTTTTCAATTGGTGGCCAATAATGAGGAAAGATGTGGTGGAATTTGTGGTCAAATGCTTAACTTGTCAACAGGTGAAAGCAGAACATCAAGCACCTACGGGAAAATTACAACCTTTGAGGATACCAGAATGGAAATGGGTGAGGATAACGATGGATTTTATGATTGATCTGCCACAAACATTTCAGAAACATGATGTAGTATGGGTAATAGTCGAGCAACTCACTAAATCAGCTCATTTCTTACCGACTCAATCTACTGATTCTTTGGATAAGCTGGCTTCCTTGTACATTTCAGAGATTGTGAGATTGCATGGGGTACCTTTATCTACTGTATCTGACAGGGATCTGAGATTTACATCATATTTTTAGGAAAGTTTACAAAAGGCTTTGAAAATAAAATTGCATTTCAGTACGGCCTTTCATCCACAAATAGATGGGCAATCAGAAAGGACAATTCAGATGTTAAAAGATTTAATGAGAGCTTGTGTACTTAAATTCAAAGGAAATTGGGATGATCATCTACCATTGATGGAGTTTTCATACAACAGCAGTTATCACTCCAGCATCAAAATGGCACCTTATGAAGCCTTATATGGGAGAAAATGCAGAAGCCCAATATGTTGGGATGTTGAAGGCTTGAGACAACTTGAAGGTCTAAATTTGGTGTAAGAAATGGTAGACAAATTTCAAGAGGTCAAGAAATATTTAAAAGCGGCCCAAGTTTATCAGAAAAGCTATGCGGATCGACACCGTCAAGAGATGGAGTATAGTGTTGGAGAAAAGGTTTTCTTGAAAGTATCACCATGGAATGGGACTTTAAGATTTGGCAAGAAAGGAAAGTTGAGTCCAAAATATATAGGATCATATTAAATTGTAAAAAGTAGGACCATTGGTATATAAGCTAGCTTTACCAAGAGAGTTGTCTTCTATTCACGATGTGTTTCATGTATTAATGCTGAGATAGTATAGATCAGATCCTAGCCATATTATACAAGAGCCGGAGATAGAGATTTTCAAAGGATTAACGTATGTTAAAGAACTAATAGAAATTCTAGATCGAAAGGTGAAGCAGTTGAGGAATAAAGAAATTCCAATAGTAAAGGTGAAATGGAGCCATCATTCCCCTAAATTGGCTACATATGAGGTAGAAGAGAAAATAAAGCAGAAATATCCATACTTGTTTCCTAAAAGTGGTGAGTAGTTAATTTCGGAGATGAAATTTTCTTTGAGGGGAGAAATATAACACCCGCATCTTAGATATGTTATCCATGCATCATACCTTCTATTACATATAGAGTAAAGTAATGGATTTCATTTAAGTTTGGATATGTTTATGAGTTTTAGAGAAGGACCTAATTGCAATGAAAATGGGAGTAGATTGACACAATAGAAAGTTAGGGGCTATTATGTAATAGTCACATTTCATTAAGGGGGTGAAAGGATATTGTGGTGATAATATCTATATAAATCTAGATTTTTATTCTTTAATTAAGACCATGCATAATTAAGGGGACACATATGTGCATATATAGAAGCTTGTGATTGGTACATGTGTGTGTGTGTGTGTGTGTGTGTGTGTGTGTGTGTCTGTATGTGTGTATGTGTGTAGAGATGAAGAGAAGAAATTCTATAAGGAAGAGAGAAGAGTGATTTTTAATAAGTTTTGGGAGATTTTAATATTGCTATACTCATCTAATAAGAGTTTTGGGAAGCTCTAGGAGGTTTATAAGCAATTGGAGCACCAATTGGTAAACTATGCATGTATAATTATTGTTTGGAGTTAATTTTTGGTTTGGTACAATTCGTGCTCTATTTTCTTCTTTTAATAGTCTTAGGGTTTTTGCCATAACTTGAGTTGTAGAGCTCCAAATTTAGCAAGGTTGGATGCCCTGAAAACTTTAAAGAGTCCTCTACAATTTTTATGTTTTAAGCTTGAATTGAATCTATTGTTAGGAGGGTCTAATAGAGCTCGATATTTTATTGCTCATTTTGGTAGATTTATGTTGCCTGATTTTGTTCAATAATTCATAAATAATCCTATACATGTCTGAATTGAGTAATTTTAATTATAATTCATAGTAGACTCATAATTCTTACATCAGTAGAAAAATCATGATCATTAGACTTATATATGCATTATTTAGATATATCAACCTTTGAGTATTAAGTTGCACCTAGTTGAGTTTGGGTGCAAGTACCATGTTTGCTATGTGAGATTGACATATGGTTATGTGTAGGAGTTGACAAAGATAGAGGAGACATCAGTCAGTATAAGAAGCTCTTCTCCACTATAGAGTTGGAATCCCTTCGATAAGTGATTATTAATATGATATATATATATATATATATATATATATATATATATATATATATATTGGTTCTCTTGTATATTTTAATGGTATTACTATGTTTGGATTGTATAAGTCACTTGAAGTGGCGAGAAGTTAGATGTATTGATATTGTGAATTGTGATTGAATGTATTTATTGAATGTGGTGTGAAATGAAGTATGACTATTGAAATGTGAATGGTGTATACATATGTGAATATTGAATTAATATGTGAGGAATATGAGGGATACGTGTGATAATGGGGCTGAGCCAGATGGATAACCTCCACTGATTGTGAGATCTGGGACTAATCCGGGCGGATAGTCTTATTAGTGGCCACATATGAAATTTGAATTGTGAGATATGGAAAAGCTGAGTTGGGTGGATAGCAACCCAAAATTAATATATGATTGTGAGATCAGGTGTGAGACCCACAACATGTGGCCTCAATTCACCACAACACATGTTCTAATTAGAAAGAAAACATATTCTTTCAAGAACACAAACTTAACCCAAAACACATACTGATATCAATGTGGCTTAAAACCAATAAAGTATAAACTTTATAAATAATTTATATAAAATTAAAGTTGAAAAATTCACTTCCAAACCATTAAAACTCTTTATTTATGAGTCTAGTTTCATTTCCAATTTAAATCACATAATTTGGAAATGTATAAAATTAGTTATGAAATTTTGAACACTTAAAGGTCATGCATGGCAAATGCAAATCAAAGTGAGCAATAAAATTTCTGATCATTTTTCACTATTTTAGAAGTGGATTTTGGAGATTTTTAAAACATAAAAGTTGTAAAGGATTCTTTAAGGTTTCCATATCTTCAAACCACACCTCATTTAGAGGTCTATAGCTCAAGTTATGGTCAAAATACGAAAACAGAAAAGTACTGAAGAAAATTGACCCGTTGCCGAGTCGGCAACATCTTGCCGAGCAATGCCCGAGTCGGCAATGTTACAATCAGTCACAACTTGGCAAGAGTCTTGCTGAGTCGGCAAGGCACGCAGAGGCTCGCCAGACTCGACTCTTCAGACCACGCTGCACTCTTTTGACCAAAATTTCACTACCGAACTCGGATTCAAGTGATTCAAAAAGTTACGGAAAGCTAATTCAAAGGGATACAACTTTCATGAAGACACAACGACTAAATTCATTTATATAAATTGACTAAAATGCTCTTTAAATCGGTTGTAATGTCAAAACACAAGACTTAAACTCAATTCAAGCTTAAAAACACTTCATAAACATACCAAACATCATCAATTCAATCATTAACATATTTTGAACATGAAACCATGTTCAAAATACATTATCAGGTGCTTTATAACAACACTTTTAAAAACATAGCTCAACTCAAACTCATATGCACACTCAAAGTGCATTTCTAACATATCATTACATATAGCTCAATGCTCACCACACTAATACAAAATGCATAAGGTGCATGCTAATGAATGGATGGAGGATGATATCACCAAGCACACCTCGAGTCTCCAGAAGTCACAAGCCAATGAAGCTCCAATCTCTTACTAACTATCTCCTGAAAAATGGTTGCAAAGGGGTGAGCTTGCGATTAAATAAGCAATTACTAATATAACAATATATATATTACAAGTTCTTAACAATCAAGATTCCCACACATACCAATCATTTATAGAAGTTATACATTCATAAATTAGGATAAGATATAGCTTATAGCCTTAACTCCAAACATATACCACTTCCCTATAGAAATTATGCTAAACATATATCACAACATATACCAAATATATACCAAGTATATACCAAACATATACCAAGTATATACCAAGCACAAACCAATTATATACCAAATATATACCAAT
>CATIWO010040555.1:0-34499 GCA_949673435.1 Macaranga tanarius
AAAAACACAAAAGAAATTATCTAAAAACAAATAAATCCTATTAATTAAGACAAAACAATAAAAGTAACTAAATTAACTAAAAACTAACTAACTTATGTAATAACTAAACCTAATATGCAATAAAATAGAGTGCTTAAAACATATGTTTTTCACACTCATCAGTTCATATCCACCATTGATATCCATTGGAGGTTGCTACTAAGTCCCACACACATTCAAGCTTGAAGGAGTTCTAACAAGCATATTGGTTTAAAGAAGAGAGGCTTATGGGTAGTACTCCATCATCCTTGAAGATCTTCCTTGTGCAACTTGTGTGTTTCAAGCTGGAAGCTTCACATTTGGGGAGCTTGGAGCTTATGGATCACAATAACCAAAGTTTGTCGAGCGTGCTACAAACTTAGGAGTTTTGTAAGTGTTACTAAACTCTTAGTTGGTAGGCTTTGTGACTTGATGATATGACTTAGTTGTTGATTTAAAAATGCTATCCATCATGCATGTTTTAGCTATGTATATTTGCTAGTGATGTGATCTTGTGCTAGGGTAAGATTCTAGTATTGATGCAAGAGTTGCATGCAATCAAAATCTAAAAATTTCGCATGATTTTGATTGCTTTGAATCTTTATCCCTTCATATATATATAATTCTTTGCCCTGAAAAAAATTTATTACTTAATTTTTGCACTTAAAAAATTAAAATTTCAATTAATTTATATTTTTTTTGAATTTATTAAAATTATATGTAATATTATTTGTATTATATTAAACTTTATTTGAATATTTAAACTCAAACAAAATCATAAACTATATATATTTTATTATTTTCATTTATTTTGATATGATTTTATTATTTGTAAGTTTACTATAAATAAACTATCTACATATGTAAAGAAGTTGAAAAATTATTTAGAATTTGTCATATTAATGTTTTTCTCAGATATTAATTCTAATTAGACATTTTAAGTTTGTGGTGTTTTTATCTCTATAGTTACTTTATATTTAATTAAGTGTACAACATGAAATTTGTAGGATTTTTTTAGGGCAAAGGTACATTTTTGCCCTTAATGTTTACTCCGAGAAGCATATTTGCCCTTAAAGTAACTCTTGGTGCATTTAAACACAAAAATTTTAAAAATGATATTTTTAAGTCCCTTACTTAACAGTAGGGGTGTGCAATTGGGTTTTCAGGTCGGGTTTCGAATCGAAAATTTTCAAAAACTTTAAACCGAACCGAAATCAAAAATTTAGACGAGTATTCGGTTCGGTTTTTGGGTAATCGGTTAAATAATAAATATAAGTAAAGACATAAAATAGCAGATAACTATTAGTAGTAAAGTGGTTGGAGCGTGTGCCTTTAGACTTAGAGATACACGATCGAGTCATAGCCGCACCATTTGAAGGTTTTTTTTCCCATTTTCTTCACTTAGAAAGCTAAGTAAAAGGTCAAAAAAAATAGGTAGTAGCTAAGATTTGAACATTTAACCTCCAATAATATATAAACATCACCTTGTCGCTCTGCTACTAGCACCCCAATAATATATTTTTGTTATATTTATATATATTAATAATTGATTTTTGGATTTTTGATCGGGTCGATTCCGCCCAAAAATCTACAAATCATTAATAATTGAACCCGAACCGAACTTAGTTCGGTTTGGTTCGGATATTCGAGCCGGGTGGGTTTTGTTCACCCCTACTTAATAGTTCTGTTATACCATCCATTTTCTTGTACTAAATTATAATTTAATTTATATAAAAATATCAATAAAACCCTAAAATATCATTTAGGTTTCACTCTCACATCTCTCTCTCCTTCACCTAAACACACACTGACACATAGCACCGATACATCTTCATAATAGCCATCCATTCACATCGGTACCCCCACAACATTGCCTACAACATAGGACAAAATCCCCTAAAAAGGTTTTCCTTTTTTTCTCATCAGCACAAATAAAACAAAGGAACCACTAGCACCATCATCATCACTACTACCACCACCACCTTCTTCTCAGATAACCAATTTTAATTCATAACTGCCACTTTTCTTTACAAACCCAATTACCCATCTCACTTATCATCACTGATTTCCCAATTTTTCTATTAATTTTCTTTTATTCAATTTATAATTATGTAATTTTTAGTTTTCGTCTTTTTATGGGGTTTCCTCTAATGGTGGCTGCTAGATCCCAAGCTTTGCTTCTGCTACTGCTATTATCGTTGCTTATATATCTAGGGGAGTAGAAAGAGTTGCCAAGCCATTGGGTAACACCACTGTTTTTGGTCAATCGGTGTCCACTAATGGCAGCATTTGTTCTCCTAGCAGGGGCGAGCAAGCCATGGCTACCTACTGATGACAATAACATATGTTGAATCATCTTAATGTTCAAGCAGATGATGTTGTCACCTAAGATGCTACAGGGTCAATATTCTAGTTATTAATGCAAAATTTTGATTGAGATCTTATGATTATTCTTGTAATTTTGAGTGTTTTGTGTTAATTATTAATATGAATAAAGTTGATTGTCAGTCCATTTAATTACTTAGATTTTGTATACTGCCTCCTGTTGATGCTATGTATATTTGAATCTAGTTGTAATTTTTTTTTATTTTGAATAAAGAAACCCACCAGATCAGTTTCTTGTCGTTGAGAAAATCCTTATAAATATCGAGCAAATATTGCTATTTTCATATATTAATAAACAAAATTACATTTTTTTGAGTTGTTATGGGGTCATAGTAGTGAGGGATGGTTGTTTGTGGTAGTGATATTGATGGTGGGTGGGCTTGACTCAAATTATATTGAGGTTTAAGGTTAATGATGGTAGTGTGTTTGGATGAAGGAGGGAGAGGGTAAAGGTGAAAAGAAAATGAATTTTTGGGTTTAATTGATAATTTTTTTATATAATTTAGTACAACAGGAAAGCGGGATGGCATAACATCTATTAGGTAAGGGGCCTAGAAACTTTTTTTTAAAAAATTTTTGTATTTAAATGCACCAAAAATTACTTTAAGGACAAATATGCTCCTCAAAGTAAATATTAAGGGTAAAAATGTACCTTTGCCCTTTCTTATAAGGTGTTACTCTCTTCTCGATCTCTCACCTATTATTACTAACTTTTAATTTCACTTTTTTGGCTTCTTATTCTCACAATAAGTAATAATTTTTTCTCAATCTTTTAGTATTGTCTTTTCTAACTTTTTGATTTTTTAGAAGTGTTCTTTTTTAAAATCACTTATAATATGTTAGATGATTATTATAAATTTTATATTTCATTTACATATATTAATTATTTTGATATAATTTTCAAAATTATATTGGATAGATTAAAATAAAAATATATATATTGCTATATAATTAATTTGTGAATTTTTCTTAATTTTATTTATCCAATAATATGTTTAATATTATAATAAATTACTATTTATTTGATAAAATTTATTAGTTGCTAAATGAAACTCTATTATATATTATAATACATTTTTATTAGTATTGAATATTAATAAATTATGAAAATAATTTATAATATATATATATATATTGCCCTCATTAATATAAATTTCTAGATCTATACCCGGTTGTGGTAAAGCTATTAAAGGTATTTATCTTCTCTAGGTTCAGCACTCTACGAACTATAATTAGTCAGAGTGGTTCTCATTTCTATTACCATCAATTTGAGATGCTATTAGACAAGTTTGCGATGACATATAAGATAGGAACCCTATTGGAGTATTCTGTTATAAAAGTCAATGTTGAATATTGTACATTCCTTTTTTAGATGATTTGTTGTATAGGTTTACCATATATAGTAGGTTTTCCATCTATAGCTCTCATTGTACATATATATATATTGTGCTGAATCAATACAGAATATATATTCCTGCAAACAAAAACTTTTCTCATGGTATCAAAACCACCGATCGGCAAACTTATTTTTTTAATTCTGTGATTTGTCCCTTTGCAGTTCACAAAGGAGACGAAGCCAACAATTATTTTTTTCTCTTAAAATATGTCTAACGACAACTCTTCTACCTCAGGGGGAGGAAGCCTTACTGTAAGAAATACCATTGTACCCATAGATGTTGATTTACCTTTTTATCTTCATCCTTTAGATGGGCCAGGTACACCATTAACAACCATTATCCTTACGGGGTCAGAGAATTACATGGCATGGAAAATAGCAATGACCAATGCTCTTAATGCTAAATCCAATATGGGTTTTCTTGACGGAATACAAAAAAAAAACCTGTAGAGACATCACCTGATCATGTGTGATGGAAAAAGTGCAACTCAATATTGTTGTTTTAGATCACAAATGCACTGTCCAAAGATTTACAAAGTAATGTCACTTATGCAAATACTGTGCAAGAAGTATAGAGAGACTTGGAGGAACGCTATTCGCAAATTAATGCTCCTTGAGTACATCAACTTAAGTGAGATTTATCCAATTTAGAATAAGTAGAGAATTAGAGTATTGCTCTTTAAAACATTATGGGATGAATTGCAATCCTACAACCCTCTTCCTCGATGCACATATGGTGCTAGCAAAGAATATCTTGAGAAACAAGAACAATTAAAAGCACATAATTTTCTTCTTGGTCTGAATGCAAATTTTAATGCATTATGATCTCAGATTCTCAATATGACTCCTTTTCCTAATCTGAGTTATATATATGCTTTGGCAATAGAAGATAAAAATCAGAGACTTATAGTTATAAATTAGGTACCTACAATAGAAGGAATAACCTTTGCAGCTAGAAGCAATCAAAATGAATGCAATTCAAAACATTATGATCACTGCAAAAAACCTGGACACTTGAAGGAGGAATGCTTTGCGCTTATTGGATACCTACCAAATTGGAAACGGCGCTAAAGGCAAGGAGGTTAAGGGTATGGCAAAGGGAAAAATAGTAAAAGGGCTGATGGGAAGAGCAGCCGAGGACCTGGTTCACAAAGACCATAGGCAAACATGGCTGGTTCTTCTTCGATGCAAGACATACAAAGTGACAAATAGCCACAGCAAAAAGAAACTTTGCCAATTGCTGGTCTCACAGGGGAAGAGTATCACCATCTTCTTATAATGATTCATGGACACAAGCAAATAAAGGATGGTAATAATGCTGCTTTAGCCAACTTTATCGGTAAGTGCACTTCCTTGAATAGCTCATGGGTAATAGATAGTGGGCCTTCAGAACATATGGTTGGTGGTAAAAACTTGTTAAATTCTTTCCATATCACTAAAAATTATAGCCCGGTAAAGATTCCTAATGGAAATTTAATGACAATAACACATGTTGGTAGTATGCAGTTATCACCCAATTTTAAACTTAATAATATCTTGTATTTGCCAAACTTCACATGTAATCTCTTGTCAATGGCCAAAATAACAAATAATCTCAATTGCTCAGTCACTTTTTTTCTTGACCATTGCATATTTCAGGACTTAAAATCGAGGAAGCAGATTGGAGCAGGTGAGCTTCGTGACGGGGTTTATCAAATGAAATTGCACAAGAAGGTTATTACTTACCGTGGTAAATTTGATCAGAATGCAAAACTTTGGCATATGCGGATGGGTCATCCTTCTTATTAACGCTTGAAACTCATTCCTGGAATTTCTTTACCTTCATCTTTTGATTATATTTGTGATTCTTGTCATAAAGCTAAACAAACCAGATTACCTATTTCTATTAGTGAAACTGAAAGCTCTAAGTGTTTTGCATTAATACATATCGATATTTGGGGACCTTACTCTCCTTCATCTTTAAATGGTGCTCATTATTTTTTGACTATCGTTGATGATTTTTCCCGAGGAACATGGGTTTATTTGATGAAAAGCAAATGTGAAGCCTATAACTACCTTGTTATTTTTTTACAACATGATCAAAATGCAATTCAATTCTAATGTGCAAGTTGTTAAGAGTGATAACGGTGCTGAATTTACTTCACACTAAATGAGAGAATTTTTTTTATGAATTTGGAATTTTTCGTGATGGTTCTCTAGTTACACGCTATGTTCCTTAAACTCAGCAACTTGGTGACATTTTCACTAAAGCCCTTGGTCGAGATCAATTTCTTTTTTTATTACACAAGTTAGGCATTTATGATCTTCATGCTTCAACTTGAGGGGGAGTATTAGAGTTTCCTGTTATAAAAGTCAATATTGAATATTGTGCATTCCTCTTTTAGATGATTTGTTGTATAGGTTTACCATCTACAGTAGGTTTTCCATCTACAGCTCTCATTGTACATATATATATTGTGCTGAATCAATACATAATATATATTCCTATAAACATAAACTTTTCTCAAACCCCAGATTAAGATCCAAAAAACTATGAATGCTTAAGAAAAAATTAAAGTTTGAGGTCAGATGATGCTTTTTGAGCGCGCAATATAGCTTAAAAGACTCCAATTTTATGTCCTCGTTTTGCCTTGTTTATGGGAAATTATGGTATTTTCCAATAAAATTGGAGCAGAAAGACCTATTGGGTGATTAAATTCTTAAATTTTTATTTAAAGAAAGAGAATGAGAAGCATCTTCTATAACTTGTTTAACTTAAGGAGTTTTGGCTTAATACTTGTAAGAATGCCAGGATTTATAAGTAAAGTACTAAGAAATGGCATGATCAGCACATAATGAAGAGAGACTTCAAGGAGAATTTATGATTCTATTTTTCTAGATTAAAGCTCTCTCCAAGGAAGCTTAGATTAATATGTCAGGTCCATTTTAAGTTTCAAAAGCATATCCTCATTGCTATTAGGTGTGAAGTGGGAGTTTTGCATTCAAAGTAAATGGAAAATATTTGAAGCCCTATTTCCTTAGTGAACAAGTGATTCATATTAATTAACTAAAATATGGATCAATCACTATATAAAAAAAAAGGATTAATTACTATTTACCCATCCTATTTTATAGCGTTATACTACCTGCCGTAATACTAGAGGTGTCATAATGGATGATGACACGCGAACACGATTCGTTTAACATGTAAAATTAGCGAATTATGGTTGAGAGTAAACAGGTTTGTGTTATAAATAGGTCGACCCATTTCTGACACGAATGGATCAACCTGTTTATGATACGGTTTAAATTAGGTTGTGTTGTGGGTTGACACATAAACCGTTATAACCCGTTTAATTATACATGTTATGTTGTATCATGTTAACCCAACACGACCTATTTATTTATATTTATTTTTTATGCTTATTTTAGAAGAATATATAAACTTTACTAGGTTTTATAAAAATTGTGGAAATTATTTACATAGTTATATTATGCAAGTTGTTAGTTATGGATATTATTGTAGATATTTTTTTTGTGAAAAATAATATTTTTATAAGTGATGAATATTATATAGGTTAAATGGGTCATATCAAATTTTATGATTCACACAATTCATTAAAATAAACGGGTTACACGTGTCATATTTGTATAATCCATTTAATTTTCATGTCGTGTTAGCGTTGAAATATTTGAAATGATTAATAAATGAGTCGTATTTGTATTGACCCTAATCGTGCATCAGAATGAGTTAACCCAACACAAACATGATCCACTAACTCGTCCCCCTACCTAATACATTTGAAATATATATATATATATATATATATATATATATATATGCCCTTCTATTAGTATTTTTGTTAAAACTACCATTAATTAACTATGAAATGATAATTGTACCCCTTAATAAAATATAAGTTATATAGAGGTAATTACTTTTGCCCCACTATTTTACCATAATATATTTACCTCCTAAAATTTGAAAATGATTTTTTTCTCTTTTTTTTTTTTTGCACTATTACACTTTTACTCTTTTTTGTCAAAGTTTTATTAAAATTATTGTTAAATAACTAAATAATAAAAAAATCTTTAATTTAAAAGATAATCCAATTATAAAATTAAAAATAATTATTTTAAATATTTTATTTCATATACATGATAATTTGACTACTAAAAGAATTAAATATTGAAGTTAAAAAATTTACTTAAAAAATGCAATATAAATATTTTAAATTAATATTTAACTAGAGATATTTTAAGAATAAAATTAAATAATTAGTACTCAATGAAAATTTTAACTAGATTAAAGTTTAAAATGATTGTAATTTTAATAGAAATTGTAATAAAAAGTAGTAAAATAATGAAAAATAAAAATTTAAAATATTAGGGAGCAAATAGTATTATATAGTGAAATAGAGGGCCTACATTAAAAGTTATTCTAATAATTTCTAGTTAGTTAATAGTAATTTTAAAGGGGGGAATGGTTCAAAAATAGCCTTAATGTTTACCATACTTATCACTTTAACACTTCATATTTTTCGAGGTTTAATTATAACCCTGAAGACCTCAAATCGAGTGCATTTAAACACAACTTTTTATGGTATTAAATACTTATGCTAGAATTAGGGATAAAGGTCAAAAAAAAAAAATTTGATGTCCATGTTTATCTTATTTCTCATTTTTACACTTTATATTTTGTAGTTTAGAGAAAATTTTAAGTTTAGTATTTGATACTTTTTTTTTATTTTAAAATTTTAAGAATAAATTATAGGACCTTCAAGTTTTGATTATTTTTTAAAATTTAATTAAAATTATTAATTGAAATAAGAATTATAAAAGTATATATCATTTTTAATGATAAATGCTTGAATATATTGTTCTATATTTATTCATATTATTTAGTAATTTTTTGTAATACTTTAATTCTAAATAAAGTAATCAATATTTATATTATTTATATTACATGATTTTTATTTTAATATGTAGTTATATATATATATATATATATATATATATATATATATAGCAACTAAAATCAATAATAACTATTATAATAATTACATTTCTTTTTTTAAGATAATGATGGGATATATGAAAAAACAAAATTCAAATAATTATTTTAAATTATATTTTAATTTAAATTTAGAATTGAAATTAATAATTTTTATTAAATTTTAAAATAATTAAATTTTGAAGCTCAAATAATTTATTATTAACCTTTAATATAAAAATAAATTATTAAAAAATTAACTGTTAATTTTTTTTTTCAAAAAACATAAAGTGTCAAAGTGAGAATTGTGATAAACATGAGTATCATTCTTGGACCCTTTCTGTAACACCCGCCTTTTTATATACGCAATTATGACATGAGTATTTTCTTTTTATGCATAAAGGTTAGTAGATTTTATTAAATTTAAGATTGGGTATAAACGTAGAGAAGGATTAAATTGAAGGGAAAGTTTTGAGTGAATTGACACATTAGGAAGTTTGGGGCTATTGTGTATTTGCCTATCTCATTAAGGAGCTAGGGAGTAATTGAGATGATATTTAGTTATGCTTATCTTATTATATTTGGTAGATAATTACTTAAGAAGTAATTATGAAAGGAGACTTTGGAGGCTAAAATAGAGGAGTTTGATTGGCTAATATATATTGTGTATATTTAATTGTTTTTATGTATATGTGTGTGTGTTAGTATAGAGTAAGTGTAGAGCTTTAAGAGGAAGAAGAAGAGAGTGAGTTGTGAATGATTCTTGAAAATCTTTTGATTTTTCTCTAGTAATCAATTGGGAGGAATTAGGAAGTCTAATATCCATTGAAGTCAATTTGGTAAGCTTTACATGTTTTATGGTTGAATTTGGTTGAGTTGTAATTGTTGGGAAATTCGGGTAGGAATTACTCTATTTTTTTAGTCATTTTGTTTTTATCATATCTTGAGTTTTACAACTCTGATTTGAGCAAGCTTTAATGATCTGGAAACCTCAGAAAGTCCTCTAGATTTGTTATGTTTTGAACTTGGCCAAATTTTTCTGTTAAGCTTATCATATTAGGCTAGACATTTCAGAGCTCATAGTAATGCTCTGTTTTATTCTGTTTTGGCCACATGGATTGTAAAATCCATAATTAATTTCACACACAACCAAATTGAGTGATTCTAATTGAAATTTACTATAAATATATAACCCTAGCTTTGGTAATGATTTGGGGGTTTTTGGACTAGTGTGGGTGCCATGAGATCAAATTGAGTTAGGAGCATTTTCTTACCTTTTTTAGAATTTGGGATGATTTGCTATGGTTGATTGTTGGTATTGGTATGTGATGATGTATAGGGGTTGGAAGAGGAAAAGAAGTCCCTTCTCAATAGGAAGGTTTTGCTTGAGAAGGAGTTGAAGCTTTTTGGTATGTGATTGTTAATTCAATGCTTACGTATAGAAATTTTCATATAATTATAATTAATTAACTATGTTGGTTTATGATAGCTATTAAGGTGGCAAGATTGATGAGTATGTATATATATGTTGTTGTGAGACCATTAAATGGTCAATAGAGCATGTGTATGATGAATTGGGTTATTGAAACCTTTGATGTGCAAGCTATTTAGTGGAATATGATATATATATATATATATATATATATATATATATATATGTATATATTATTGTAAGATCATTGAATGATCTATTGAACATGTGTTATGAATATTGGCATTATGGGAGCAAGCCACTTGAGGTGGTATGAATTGGTGACAGCCACTTTATGTGGTATGGTATATATATATATATATGTTGTGAGAATGATGATTTTGGTATACTTTTAGTATACTTTCAATTTATTTTGGTATATAAGCGGTATATTTTCCGTTTATAATTTTGTATGTTGAATGCTATGAATGTGAGCATAAATATAATGTGTGATGAATATGTTAATTGGCTAAGTGACTGTCGACTATAGTAAATATGATTAAGTCGATTGGCTAAGTGTCCGTCGAAAGTGTGAATTGTTGAGTATGTTGATTGGCTATGTGACCGTCAACATAATTGAATTATGATTACGTCGATTGGCTAAGTGACCATCGACAGTGTGAATTGTTGAGTATGTTTTGCAAGAAGTTAAAACAAGTGAGGAATTGATGATTGTGAGAAATGAGCCCAAAATATAGCTATGTATGAGGTGATCATATGAACACCAATGGGTATGTTGTAATGCAATATGTGAAATGGGTTGTTTAATTATGAGTTGATGAATGAATGATGCATTGTAATATTGTGAATAATTGTGAATTATATATTGATGATCGTATTAATGATGTTTAGTGAGTGTAAGAAGTGTTTTTAAGTTTGAATTTAGTTATATACTAGGATGGAATGGAGTGCTAGGTGTTTGAGTAGCTTGAATTGAAAAATATTCATGTGCTTTGATAGTACTACCCACTTCAAGGGCATTTTTATTAATTCATATAAATGAATTCAGTCCAGGTGTCTTTATGAAAATTTTAGCCCTCTGAGTTAGCTTTCTGTTGCTTTTTGAATCACTCGAATTCGAGTTCTGTAGAGGGAGTTATGGTCGATAAAGTGCGATATGGTCTGTAAGCCATGCTCGCAGACCTTCATACACGATCATGTGCCAAGGTAGCACAGCCATGCGGTCACAGCGGTGTGGAATCCGAGCTCTCAGGTTATGGCGCATGGCCATGTGCTTTCCTCACACGGCCATGCGTGGCCTATTTTCAGAATTTCAGTATTTTGACCATAACTTGAGTTATAGAACTCCAAATGAGGTGTGGTTTGATGCTATAGAACCGTTAAAGAGTCCTCTACAAGTTCATATTTTGAGAATTACTAGAATATATTTCTAAGATTCTCTAATTGAGGTTAACATTTTAGTGTTCACTTACACCTTTGTCATTTGGACTCCCATGTATAGTCCAAATGCTAAATTCTTGTATTTTGAGATGTTATAATGTATTCTATCTGTTTTATTTAATTAGTTCTTGAGAGGAACTATATGTATGATTGTATTAATAATTTCTTATTGAGTCGCAAGCTCATTCCTTTGCAATTGTAGTTTTTCAGGTAAGTTAGCCTAGCTTGAAGTACTTGTTTTGTATAAGGCTTGAAACTTGGTATAGTTGAAAGCTCAGGTGGGACAACCGCGTGCTTGATGACAACTTTTCCATCCATCCACTTGAGCATTAGCATTTTGGGGTTTTTATATTAAGTTCATATTATTTTTAAAGACATATGTAAATTATATGTACATTGTATAAACTAATACTTTAATATATAAAGTATCTTTTCAATTAAGAAAAATTTTATTATTCATGTTTTATTTCATTAATTTTGACACATATATGTGGTACCTGGAGGGTGCTACACTTTTCCCTAGTTCCAACAAAAAATTTAACACTGTCAGAAGTTATGTATACACCGAACTTGGGCACGTCAAGTTTATAATAGGATCTAGAAAAATATAAAGTGGCAAAGTGGGAATTGGGGTAAACATTAGAGTCATTTTTTAACCTTTTCCCATTTTAAGGGTAAATTCCTAAACCCCCTCTCCCTCTAAAGTTTGCTCAAATATATTAGTCTATCCCTCCATTTTGGAAAATGTATTATAACATTCCCAAATTTTATTTTTGTTACACTAATTCATTATTCTATCAATTTTGCTCTGAATTCATTGATTAAAGTGTAATTTTTAATATAAATTATTTCTTTTTGATCCTTGAAATTTTGTATTTCTAACATTTATATCATTTGTTACTTTTTTAGCACATATGTCACTTTTTAAATTCTTTTTGCAAGTAAAAGCAAATTTTCTTGTTTTTATTTTTAATATTTAAAATTTAAATGTAAATATAAAATTTTATGTAAAATAATACATTTTCATATCTTACATTAAAATGAATTTCCATATGCATTTTTAAAATAATTATAAATTTTAGAAATAAATAAACGTATAAAAAAATTGTGATAATACTACTTTTCTCAATATTTTTAATGAAAGTATGCATACGACCAAAAATTAAAATAAAAACATTTATTTTTAAATGTGAAGAAGTATTTAAAAATGATATAAGCAATAGAATTTAAAAATGGTATGGATGGTAGAAAGAAAAAAATTTAAAGATTAAAAAGAAATTTTTTTATTATTACACTATTATTTAGTCCACGAATTAACAGTAAAACTACCGGAGAAATGAGTCAGTGTATTAGAAACAAATTCAGAAATTCTCATAATATATTTTCCTAAAAGAATAGATCAACTAATATATTCAAGTAAATATCAATAGAGTTTTAGTAATTTACTCTAATTTTAACAGAAAATTTTATAAAATGGGTAAATAGTGTAATATTGAAAAAAATAAGGATGACAAAATACATTTTTAAATATCAAAAAGCAAGTAGTATAATATGAATATATGAGAGCAATTATTAATTAGCCCTTAAAATATACAATAATTATTTAAGTAAATATATATAATTAATATTTAAAATATGTAATACTAAATTATTTATCACACCAACTTAGATTTAGAAAGGATACTGTGCAGTTAGAACGAGCCTCTATCCTATGTCTTAGAATAGAGAAGTGAGCACCTTCGACTAACAAAGCACTCATTTTCTGCTCTTACTACGCAGAACGAGTGAAAGCAACTTGCAATCTATTTGGAATTAATTCAAAAAAAATTAATATTAACTCAATAGTAATTGAGTTAAGTTCCAACTATTAGAGTCAGCTGGCAAGTTGAATTTGAATCCTATAACATTTAATTTTACAGGCTCGTAAGCATAATCAACTTTATATAGTTACCGGACCACAAATCTACGATAAACATATAAATTAAAAAATATTGAAATTTACCACTTTTCTCTCCCTTTTTTTCATAATTTTTGGTTTCTTTATAAAATTTTCATTTTGATCATCGCTGATCATCTATTTAATCGGCGGTAGTCCTTCCTATTTTTATTTTATTTATTTTCTTTTATTTTTATTGAATAAGTACATGTTTTTAATCTATTTGTTTTTTTATTATTATTGAAATTGTTAAATCTTCTTTTATGGTGTTCTTGCTCTTAATGGGATTTCTATTGTTTTACTTTATGGAATTTGAAAATCTGCTTGTTATGAATTTTCTATTAGTATTTCTGCAATCGGATTCATTCAAATACCAGAGAGTCGATCTATTGCTAAATAAATTCATTGAGTGAAGCGTACAAATCGCCGAGTTGCAAATCAGAAGAGTTCTGTCAATGCGATTGAAAAATAACAATAAAAAATTTTATAACTTCAGTGAAATTTTATTTTAGTTATTTTTTGATTGTCCTGTTATTTCATTATTCTTTTATCAACATGTACTTTTAATTTCAAATAAATGAATGATTCATTTTTTTCTTAAAAAAATTATTTTTTAATATAATATAATTATAAAAATACTTTATCAAATCGAGTTTAAATATTTTATGTTTGATTTATTTTATAATTTTATTTAATTAATTAAGTTGAGTCCAATTTAAATATAAAAATTATTTAATTGAATTAAATTTAAATGTAAAAACTCAATCAAATCAAGTCGAATTTTAACTTTTAAATTTTAATATCCGAGTCAAAATCAAGTGACTGGAACACACCTCTATATCACGTATATACAGGGTATAAAATTGCCATACAAACACGATAATGATTGTGGTGAATTGGGGGGAGGGGAAAAGGGTCAACTCAAGCAAAGAGCCAAGAAGAGAGACTGAGACTGGAAAAGAAATAATGGCGAGCGTGTGTGTGGGGGCTATGCCTATATCTCCGACAAGCGTGGGGTTGTCTTGTCTTATCACTTACCCTTTTACTTCTGGCCCCCCTCTTTTTCTTCAGTCACTCTTTGTTTGGATAAGAGAAAATTATGTATGGAGGAAGGAAAATATATACAGACAAAAATAATAACTGATTCTTTTCTATGCTCTTTTTTCTTTAAAATTTCTTTTCAAGATCTTTTACTTTTATTCTTTTTATCTACTATGGAGGTGAACCTAATTAATTAAAGCTTTAAAATAATTCACTTTTAATTCATTTATTAAAATAATAAATAAATTGAATAGAAAATTTGAGAAATGTACTAAAAATGTATGAAATAGGAGAGTAACTGGCATAACTATACGAGTACAATTAATAGCTGTTTAATTCCCATAATTACAAAATAATATTTGATCATGGACTATATTGCATATTTGGCTAAGTTGTAACGCATAACTGTAGTTGATAACTGTTATTTTCAATTACCGTTATTTATATGATTAATGTGTTGGAAAAATCCTTAAATTAATTAAAAGCCTAAAATTCAATCTCATATCAAATCAATTAAGAAATTAATTCATGATAACATAAGTGTACCTGAATTCATAGTGCAATCCTTACAGACGTGCGGCTGGCCTTATAGGTCAGTACGTTTTCTTAGAGAACGCCTTTAGGTTTTCTCTCTGTATTCTGTCTACTGATGAGATATAGAAAGAAGCAAAACTATCATACGTATGACCTAGGGAGTACGACCACCCATATAAGGATAACAATTCTGTTATCTTTTAGTATTTCTATTTTAGCTTATCATTAAAATAGAATTACTCATTCTACACATTAAAGGTCCACACCCTTAGATACATCAAAATCCAAAATTATCCAAACCCAATTGATCACTTTTAAATGGGATCAACCTTATATGACAGTTCACAATACATAATTATTCACATATAAGTCAAACGTTGGATTATTCCCATATAAGTCCAATGTTGGATTAAGGTTCCAACATAATGACTATTTTATATATGTTAGTTAGTTTCTTAAAATTTTAAAATATTACATTCACTATTATCATTATTTATTAGTTCAATTTGTAATACATAAGATATATATTGAATTATGTTTATTAATTTTTATGAAAATATATTTTATATGTCACGCCTTATCCTCAACAATATACTAATATACAGTTATATATATCCTTAATACTTAATATTCTGATAATCAAATTAATTCTTAATTATGAACTCTCAATTTATAACATATAATATGATCATTTATCATATATATATTCATGTATAGAGATACGAAAACATGTACAAATTTGAACCTCAATATTTAATAACTCTACTAATACAATACCACATAGGCATAACTTGATAACATCACTTAATCATTTGCTTTCTCACATTCTTAATTGTCATCAATAATATTCTTGATAGATATAACCATATAACCATAAGTCTAGAGGGTAAAATAATAATTTCACATCAATACTATTTCATTCGACATCCTTTCTTTCCATTATCAAAATATAACCATTCATTTCATAAATTTAAAACCTTTGCTAATGAAATTATCTTAAATCATATAGCTAAATGATATCACTTATATAGAGGCATTCTCACATCTTCTACGCCATTCAACATTATTTTATCATATATCCATATATTAGCAAATTCTAGATGGCAAGGTAATATCTTAGCAAACACACCAAATAGTATATATAATATCAAGCACCTAAGTGCTAACCATCCATCATATAAGAAATATGTACATTATCAGAATATATACAACAAGAGTACTATATGCTAATACAAATAATACCGATACACAATATTATTTGCCCTATTATCTATCCCTCAAAAGTCTCAGATCTTTGTCCTGCATAAGATAGTGGTGGTGATGATAATAGTAGCAACACGTCTAAACCAAAACCCTCAACTAAAAACATCTAGCCCCATGGCTCAAAAATAACTCTGGTGACACGCACTGGAGGGTGTGGAAATGGCTGTAAGTAGAAAGCCAAAATGATGCATCCACAAGACTGCATCACACCTAAGTGAGGGTGACCCAGATATCCAGCGAGGTAGCATAGTAGACTCGAAAAATGGTGCACGCACTGTCGAAATGCTCCTCTCGCATGGATGATACACGTGCATCAGCTCCGATGGGCAGGACTGTGACCTTGAACACTAACTCAGTATCTGTGTCATGGCAAATAATATATCGTACTAGAGTCTCTGCTGGAGTGACCTCATAAACCATGGTAGCTCACTGCACTGCCATACTGTATAGCTAGATTCTAACTAAGTTGTGAAAAATATTTTTAAAATAGTAGTGAGTAATTCTGAAAGAAAATTACCCAGTGAGCAGCTAGTATATCTTTAAAATAAGACATTGATCCAAAATTCACTTTATCCGAAAATACAGCAATAATTTAAAAGTTATTTAATACTTAAAAATATATACTGTTATCCAAAATAATGTTTACAAGAATAATACTTCTTTCTCCACAAACGCATTTAATAAAAGGTTCCCATCACATGAAAAGTATTTAAATATTTTTCATGAATAGTACAAACTAAAACATAATAAAGAATATAAACTTCTTTCTCAATTCTGAGACTCAAGGTAGTTAAATTGTTGTATAAAATCTTTGACTGCTTTGAAATTCAACCGTTAATAATTCCCAAACAACTTGGGGTCTACATTCTCAATTTATCAATAATGCAGAAATTCACATAAATTCCAAAAGCTCACAATTCAATACGCTAAAAAGCTTTATTCCATAATTATAATTACTATAGAAATTCACATAAATTTTTTTAATTATCACGTCAAGATTTCATGACTTGAGTTGTTATAAAATTTTCATTTCAATTGCCATTAGAGTTGAGAATTTCATTCATTTGCATACTCAGCATTATTATCATTCATCTCTTTCAATATTGATAATTTCATACAATTATGTCATAATAAATAATTCTCAACCTTTCCCCGAATGAACAGCAATATACAAATAACTCTCTCTCACAACATCTCAACTTTCTTTTCATGGCTCACACTAACCAAATCATATATTCAATTACAATAGTATCGTATACATCATTTAAACTACAAGGATTCACCCCAAAGGCACCTCTGAATCCCTGCGCTATCCTAAAGACAGTTATCAATTGAGTGGCCAGCTCATCTCTCCCAACTCATCTCATATACATATACATATATATATATTCTTGTTGTCAATTATTCAGGTATTAATCATTGTAAGACTTGTGCATTATTCATATTCTTTGCAAGGGTATAATTCTACCATTTTGATACTCTTTATTGATTATTCACAATAATTTAGTCTCTTTATCTGAGACTTAGTATAATCAGGTATTTAAGTATCTTTTAAGTCCTTTAGTACAATTTTATTCAACAAATATCATTTATTAAGGATTGAACTTATTCTCTAACATTTCAAATGTTCTGGAATATTATTCTAATGTTCGGTTATAATTATGCTTCAATTAGAACAAAAACAGTCGAAATAGGGTGCCTTTCAGGTTGTAGAGGTGCCTCCTCTGCATAAAAGCACTGCTCTCATGGTGCAGAGGTGCCAACAACGGCTATAGAGGCACCGCCACTAATAGAGGTGTGGCGCCTTCTTAGATTTGCGAAGGCGTCGCCTTCCTTCCTTAGAGGCATCGCCTCCACGACGAGCAGGCATCGCCATTATGAAGAGGCACCACCTTCGCACTCTCTGGTTGACAGCAGTAGTAGAATTTCAATAACAAATCTCAATTTTCTTAACAATCGAAGTTCAAGTATCGTTCATAGAACTCAAAGCATCAAAAAACAAGTCTAATGGTATCCAAACATAGCCTAGATCTATAATTAAAGACTTAAAAATGCCAATAAATGAGATCAAGAACTTAAACCATAAAAAAAAACATGAACTTTCAATAAAAAATCACCACTTATAAATTTCTCCAGCTGAATCTCGAGTTGCTTTTTCTTGCTGATCTGAAATTTCCTTAGCTCCAGACAACTTGATTCTCTTCTTCTCTTTTGCTTCCATCTTCTTCCTCTTCTTCCTTATCTCTTCCCGTACCATACTTTCTTCTATGCAAAACCACCAACTCTTCCTTCTTTTCTCTATTTCACTCCCTTTTCTTTCCTTTCTTTCCTTATTGCTCCATTTACCTTCTTTGGTTACAACTTAGTCCTTACTTTTTTTTTAATTTCATCCTTCAAAACTCTATTCAATTAAATCCAACTTTATTTCTTATATTTTATTCTTATAAATTCTCACAACAATAATAATATTATTACTCTTAACAACTTTATTTTAATATAATATAATCAACCTCTTAATTATTCACCCAAAATAATTACAATTAACTCCAATCAATACTTATTTAATATAATAAAATATTCTTTAATTATCATTAATCCAAAATAATCCAGTTCAAGGACACGGATATTACAATTCTCCCCTACTATAAGAAATTTCGTCCTTAAAATTTGTACAAGCATGAATTAACTACACAAGTTCTAAGTATTTATGTCTCATGTCATCTTCTCGCTCCCATGTAGCTTCTTCTTGAGAGTGATTCTTCTATAATACTTTGACTAAAGGAATGAATTTGTTCCTCAACACTTTTTATTCTCTAGCCAAAATTGCTATAGGTGCTTCTTCATAACTGAAATTCTCTCTTAACTCCACATGTTATTCTTTCAAAATATGAGTGGGGTCGATTCTATATCTCCTTAACATAGATACGTGAAACACATTGTACACTCCTTCTAGAGTTGGGGGTAAGGCTAACAGACAGTCTACTGGCCCAATTCTTTCAATAACCTCATACGGTCCTATAAACCTAGGACTCAACTTTTCTTGTTTCCCAAACCTTATCACCCCTTTCCATGGAGATATTTTCAAGAATATTTTATCACCCACCTTAAACTCAATATCAGTCCTCTTTAGATTTGCATAACTTTTCTACCTATCTTGAGCTATCTTAAGATTGGTTCTAACTATCTAAAGATTATCCGTAGTTATTTGAACTAATTCAGGACCTAATAACTTTCTTTCTCTTGTTTCTTCCCAGTAAATAGGAGTTCTACATCTCCTACCATACAAAGTCTCAAACAATGCCATATTCAAACTACTCTGATAACTATTATTGTACGCAAACTCTATTAATGGCACATATTTATCCCAATTTCCACTAAAATCTAAAGAACTGGCTCTTAATATATCTTCTAGCACTTGGATAGTCCTCTTAGATTGTCCATCCGTCTGAGGGTGAAAACTAGTACTAAATCTCAATGTAGTACCTAGTGCTTTCTGCAAACTTGGCCAGAATCTTGAAGTGAACTTCGGATCATAATCCGACACAATAGACACTGGCATTCTATACAACCTTATTATTTTCTTAATATACAATTCTGCTAACTTATTTAAACTATATGTTATCTTAATCGGCAGAAAATGAGCAGATTTCATCAATTTATCCACAATCACCCACACTGCATCATTTTCTTGCTGCGTCCTCGGTAATCCTACTATAAAGTCCATGGTTTTTTTTTACCATAAGTCCATGGTTATATATTCCTATTTCTATTCTGGTATAGGCAATGATTGCAAAAGATCAGCTGGGTGTCTATATTCAGCTTTAACTTACTGACATGTCAAATACTTGGAAATATATTCAGCAATGTCCTTCTTCATCCCTTTCCCCTAGTAATTCTCCTTCAAATTCCGATACATCTTGGTACTTCCAGGATGCATCACATACGCAGAACAATGCGCTTCTTCCAATATTTCCCTTCTCAATTCCCCTTCATTCGACACATAAATTCTCTTTCCCATTTTTATCACTCCTTGATCATCATAATTTAAATCTTTGTTCTTTCCACTTTTTACATCTTCAATCCATTGCAACACTTCATGAGCTTGAGCAATCCTTTCTATTAATAATGGCCTCACCTTCAAGGTGGTTAAAACGTAGTCAACTGCATCTACACAAAGCTCAACATTCAGTCTTCTGAGTTCAATCATCATAGGAATCCTAATAGTGCCCATGTAATATAGATTCCCAATCAATTTCAAACTAAGAGCATTTTCCACTGCATTAGCTTTACCTATGTGGTACTCAATTGTGCAATCGTAGTCCTTCAACAATTCCACTCATCTCTTTTGCCTCAAATTCAAGTCCTTCTGACTGAGGATATACTTGAGACTCTTGTGATCAGTGAATATTTAGCACGTTTCCCCATAAAGATAATGTCTCTATATCTTTAAAGGAAAAATCACCGCTGCTAATTTCAAATCATGTGTGGGATAGTTTTACTCATAAGGTCTCAGCTGTCTGGATGCATAAGCAATAACTTTGCCTTCCTGCATCAACATACAACCTAACCCTTTTCTTGAACCATCACTATACACTATAAATCTACCACCTTCCACTGGTAAAGTCAAAACAGGTGCAGTAGTCAACTTCTCTTTTAGAATTTTAAAACTCTGCTGACATTCAAGTGTCCAACTATATCTAACATTCTTTCTCAATAGCTTCATCATAGTTGACGCAATTATTGAGAAATCTCGAACAAACCTCCTGTAATATCTTGCCAGCCCCAAGAAACTTCTAACTTCCATCATACTCCTAAGTGGTTCCCAATTCACTATGGCCCCAATTTTATTTGGATCCATATATACTCCTTCAGCAGATATCACATGACCTAAGAAAATCACTTTATCCAACCAAAATTCACACTTGGTAAATTTGCCATAAAGCTGTTTATCTCTCAAGGTACTCAACACAATCCTTAAATGCTCTTTATATTTCAATATAGACTTAGAATACACTAAAATATCATCGATAAACATAATTATAAACCTATCCAAGTAGGGTTTGAAAACTTTATTCATCAAATCCATGAATGCTGTAAGTGTATTCGTGAGTCTAAACGGCATCACTAAAAACTCGTAGTGTTTGTATCTCATTCTAAACGCAGTCTTAGGCACATCTAACTCTTTAATCCTCAATTGATGGTACCCAGACCTCAAATCAGTTTTAAAAAACATTGTAGGTCCTTGAAGTTGATCAAACAAATCCTCAATTCTAGGCAATAGGTACTTATTTCTAATGGTAACCTTTATTCAATTGCCTGTAGTCTATGCACAACCTCATAGACCCATCCTTCTTTTTAACAAATAATACCGGTGCTCCTCATAGTGAAAAACTTGGTCTAATGAAACCTCTATCTAAAAGCTCTTGCAATTGCACCTTTAAATCCTTCAATTCCACTGGAGCCACCCTATATAGAGCTTGAGATATGGGTGAGGTACCCGGTAACAACTCAATCTCAAACTCAATTTCTCTCTCAGGGGGTAAACCCGGTAATTCCTCTGGAAACACATCCTCAAATTTATTAACTATGTGTACTTCCTTTAATTCTTTTCCTTTCTTGCTTTTATCCACTATAAAAACCAAATAAGAATCATACCCCTTTCTATGATACTTCATAGTCGTTATAGTAGAAACTATCTTAGTTGGAGCTTTCCTATTATTTTCCACAGAACATACTTTTCTACCATTCTCCTTTTCAAACATCACCTTCCTTTCAAAACAATCAACATTGGCCTTATAGTAACTTAACCCATCCATTCCTAAAATAGAATCAAAATCGTTCAATGGTAAGGGTATAAAATCCCATTCTAACTCATCGTTTCCTATTTTCACAGCAACATCTCTGGTAATCTTATCACAAATCATGCTAACTCCTATAGGCATACTAACCAAAATAGGTTCATCTCTATCAAACAATTCTAGCTTATTATGCAGAACAAATGTAGAGGATATAAATGAGAATGTTGCACCCAGATCAATTAACACACAGGCTAACTTATTGTAAATAGAAGCCATACCTTTAATTACGTCCGGTACAATCTCTGCCTCTTTCTTAGTCACTGTATAAATCCTCGCTTGTTGAACATTTCCAGTTGCGCTAGTTTGTTCTGTAGGCCTCTCCTGAGCTTGTGGAGCCCTACTAGATTCGCTTCTTGCCCCAATGGTCCTTACAGCAATGGGAGGTCTTCCTACTCTCCTTGACATAGGAGCACTCGACCCTTGCACTGAGGGTTCCCCAAACATACCTTTAGTACATTCATAGACATAATGTCCCATCTCATTGCATTTGAAACAATATACACTGCTCCTAGCATAACTGCCCATATGATTCTTCTTGCATAAACTACACCAAGGCAAATTCATTCCTCCTCTCGGAGCATTCCTAAAACTATTAGGTCAGAATAAGGGCACTGGTTTCCTTACAGATATCTGACTACCTTGAGGTTGAAAGTTTCCTCCCGATTGCACATTGCCTCATGAATAGGGATTAAATCTGGATCTTCGACTATTGTTACCCCTCTAAGATGGTCTTGAAGATCCCTCTTGCTGATGAGATCTAGTCTTATTTACAGATTCTAATTCCTTGTCAAGTCTCTCTTATTCCATCGCCTTCTCGACCCATCCTCGAAAGGTTGTACTGGCGTAAAGATTCAACTTCCCTTTCAGGGATACATGTAATCTATCCCAAAACATATCGCTTTTAGCTTCCTTCATGGGGTATATATCCTTTGCATACTGGTACAGTTCCTCGAATTTATTTGTGTATTCCCTAACCGACATTGATCCTTGTGCCAAGTTCATAAATGCAGCTTTCCTTTGCTTCTTAAAAGTCTCTGTTAAGTACTCTCTACCAAATTCTTACTTAAAGAGCTGCCATGTAAGAGCTTCTCTATAAAGGTTCTTGATCCTCGTTAACCAATCATCCACCTTCTAAAACATAAGGCCGTATACATTGCTTACTTTCTCAACATCACTAAGCTGCAATGTATTAAAGGCTTTATCCACTGTTTTGACCTATTTATCCACTTGTCCAGGGTCTAAGGTTCTATGGAAATTGTAAGCCCCGCACTTCTTTGCATGCTCAATAATATCTCCCAGCTTCCTGTACCTCTCACGCTCTACCATCACTGTTGCCATTATTCTCGTCAAATCGGTAGCATCTATATGTACTACCGGAGCTGCAGGTGGATTCAGCACATCCTAAGTATCTTTGGTGGTGGTGCATAATACGCATTCCTTACCCTTTAAGGAACACGTTCAAAGATTGATGCTGAGGCAGCTGACATAAAACTTCCTTGCAAACTATCAGCGCGGACATTTGGTCTATCATCTCTCTCATTGCCAACAGAAGTTGACGATAGAGATGATTCTTTTATAAACATTCAACTCCTATCAGGAACATTCGCTATCTCAACTAGCCTTATTCCATCAAGTTGGACATCATGTCCTCTGCCTCTAGCTCTACCCCTACTACGACCTCTACCATAACCTCTACCCCGATCTCTAACCATTCCACCTCTAGTTCTTGCCATCTTCTGAAAATCAAAATCACAAAACTTTAGAAATCTTCATCACTATAATATATATACATTTCTAAAATCATAATTGATCAGCTCAATATTACTCAATATCCTAAACACATAACACGATATTTTTTAGTGTCTACAGAACCTAATAACCTTAATCTCTGATACCAAACTTGTCACGCCTTATCCTCAACAATATACTAATACTCAATTATATATATTCTTAATACTTAATAATCTAATAATCAAATTAATTCTTAATTATGAACTCTCAATTTATAACATATAATCTGATCATTTATCATACATTCATGTATACAGATACGAAAACCTGTACAAATTTGAACCTCAATATTTAATAACTCTACTAATATAATACCACATAGGCATAACTTGATAATATCACTTAATCATTTGCTTTCTCACATTTTTAATTGTCATTAATAATATTCTTGATACCCATAAGTCTAGAGGGTAAAATAATAACTTCACATCAATACTATTTCATTCGACATCTTTTCTTTCCATTATCAAAATATAACCATTCATTTCATAAATTTAAAACCTTTGCTAATAAAATTATCTCAAATCAGATAGCTAAATGATATCAATTATATAGAGGCATTCTCAGATCTTCTATGCCATTCAAAATTATTTTATCATATATCCATATATTAGCAAATTCTAGATAGCAAGGTAATATCTTAGCAGACACACCAAATAGTATATATAATATCAAGTACCTAAATGCTAACCATCCATCATATAAGAAATATGTACATCATCAAAATATATACAACAAGAGTACTAGATGCTAATATAAATAATACAGATACACAATATTATTTGCCCTAGCATATATCCCTCAAAAGTCTCAGATCTTTGTCTGGCATAAGATGGTAGTGGTGATAATAATAGCAGCAATACATCCAAGCCAAAATCCTCAACTAAAAACATCTAGCCCCATGGCTCAAAAATAACTCTAGTGACATGCACTAGAGGGTATGGAAATGGCTATAAGCAAAAAGCCAAAATGACGCATCCACAAGACTGCATCACACCCAAGTGAGGGTGACCTAGACATCCAGCGAGGTAGCATAGTAGACTCAAAAAATGGTGCACACACTGTTTAAATGATCCTCTCGCACGAATGATACACGTGCATCAGCTCTGATGGGCAGGACTGTGACCTTGAACACTAACTCAATATCTGTGTCATGGAAAATAATATATCCTACTAGAGTGTCTGCTGGAGTGACCTCATAAATCATGGTAGCCCATTGTAACGCCATATTGTATAGCTAGACTCTAACTAAGCTGTGAAAAATATTTTAAAAATAGTGGTGAGTAATTCTGAAAGAAAATTACCCAGTGAGCAGCTTGTATATCTTTAAAATAAGACATTGATCCAAAATGCACTTTATCCAAAATAGAACAATAATTTGAAAGCTGTTTAATACTCAAAAATATACACCGTTATCCAAAATAATGTTTACAAGAATAATATTTCTTTCTCTATAAATGCATTTAATAAAAGGTTCCCATCACATGAGAAGTATTTAAATATTTTTCATAAATAGTACAAACCAAAACATAATAAAGAATATAAACTTCTTTCTCAATTCTGAGACTCAAGGCAGTTAAATCATTGTATAAAATCTTTGACTGCTTTAAAATTCAACCATTAACAATTCCTAAACAACTTGGGGTCTAAATTCTCAATTTATCAATAATACAGAAATTCATATAAATTCTAAAAGCTCACAATTCAATACAATAAAAAGCTTTATTCCACAATTATAATTAATATGGAATTCATATAAATTTGTTTAATTATCACTTTAAGATTTCATGACTTGAGTTGTTATAAAATTTTCATTTCAATTGCCATTAGAGTTGAGAATTTCATTCATTTGCATAGTCAGCATTATTATCATTCATCTCTTTCAATATTGATAATTTCATACAATTATCTCATAATAAATAATTCTCAACCTTTCCTCGAATGAACAACAATATACAAAAAACTCTCTCTCACAACATCTCAATTTTCTTTTCATGGCTCACACTAGCCAATCACATATTCATTCACAATAGTATCGTATGCATATATTTCAACTACAAGGATTCGCCCCAAAGGCACCTCTAAATCCCTGCGCTCTCTCCTAAAGACAGTTATCAATCGAGTGGCCAGCCCATCTTTCCCAACTCATCCCATATATATATATAGATATATATACATACATATATATTCTCATTCTCAATTATTCAGGTATTAATCATTGTAAGGCTTGTGCATTATTCACATTTTTTGCAAGGGCATAATTCTGCCATTTTGATATTCTTTATCAATTATTCACAATAATTTAGTCTCTTTGTCTGAGAGTCAGTATAATAGTGTATTCAAGTATCTTTTAAGTCCTTTAGTACAATTTTATTCAATAAATATAATTTCTTAAGGATTGAACTCATTCTCTAACATTTCAAATGTTCTAGAATGTTATTCTAATGTTCGGTTATAATTATAATTCAATTAGAATAAAAACAATCAAAATAGAGTGCCTTTCAGGTTGCAGAGATGCCTCCTCTACACAAGAGCGCCGCTCTCGTGGTGCAGAGGTGCCAACAATGGCTATAGAGGTGCCGCCACTAATAGAGGCATTGCGCCTTCTTAGAGTTGAGACGGCATCACCTTCCTTCCTCAGAGGCGTCGCCTCTGAGGCGAACAGGCGTCGCCACTACAAAGAGGCACTGCCTTTGTGCCCTCTTGTTTGATAGTAGTAGCAGAATTTCAATAACAATTCTAAATTTTCTCAACAATCGAAGTTCAAGTATTGTTCATAGTACTCAAAGCAATAAAAAAACAAGTCTAATGGTATCCAAACACAGCCTAGATCTACAATTAAAGACTTAAAAATACCAATAAATGAGATTAAGAACTTAAACCATAAAAAAAACACATGAACTTTCAATAAAAACCACCACTCACAAATTTCTCCAGCTGAATCTCGAGTGGCTTCTTCTTACTGATCCGAAATTTTCTTAGCTCCAGACAACTTAGTTCTCTTCTTCTCTTTTGCTTCCATCTTCTTCCTTTTCTTTCTTATCTCTTACCGTACCATACTTTCTTTTGTGCAAAACCACCAACTCTTCCTTCTTTTATCCATTTCACTCCCTTTTCTTTCTTTTCTTTCTTTATTACTCCATTTACCTTCTTTAGTTACAACTTAGTCCTTACTTTCTTTTCAATTTCATCATTCAAAACTCTATTCAATTAAATCTAACTTTATTTCTCATATTTTATTCTTATAAATTCTCACAACAATAATAATATTATTACTCTTAACAACTTTAATTCAATACAATATAATCAACCTCTTAATTATTCGCCCAAAATAATCACAATTAACTCCAATCAATACTCATTTAATATAATAAAATATTCCTTAATTATCATTAATCTAAAATAATCCTATTCAAGGACACAGTTGTTACATTATATCTAGAAATTTTGAATATTAGGAATAATATAATTAAATAAAATAAAATTATGTAACTATAAATATGAAGTAATTTCTTTAAAAAATACATCTAATACATATAAATATTGAAATATAAATTAAAAATATACTAATATAGAAAACTTGGATGTCTTTAAAAATATTTAAAAAATAAATTGAAAATACGGAGCAAATATGCTAACATTATAAAATTATAAAAATATATATGTGTGTGTAGTTCTTAGTTTAATTTAAACTAGTCGTAAATTCATGTAATGTGCGGGCTGTAGAATAAAATAATTAAATAAATAAATTTAATAAAATAACAGCTAAATAAATTAAAATTAAAATATATTACAAAAATTTTACTTTCTTTAATTTTTGTTGCTATAATTTTCTTAGTTATAATGAGATTAGTTTTTTGAGAATTATTATGTTAGTATTGGAATATGTATATTTAAAAAAATTAGAATTTTTTAAGAATAAATGAGAATGATGGCAAGCTCAAACCACTGAACTGATATAATATACATAGCTAGTGTTCTATCACAGGTGGGCTAAAAAGAAAAAGAGGGTTATATATGAATATTTACAAATATACACTAAAATTAAATATAACCTATCTACCTAACATGCCTTAGAGAGTACCGTGATAACTACAACAAAAGTACAGTTGCTCCCCAACATAAGCCCTACTACAAAAGAAAAGAGAAAATCTAGATGTAGCTAGGTCCAGGTCAGGGATACCTAAACCCCCGTAGTGGTCACGTGTATCACTGTCACCACTATCAAACAACCATCTAAAAAGTTCTGCCTCTTGGTATGGGTATGGTAATCTACTGCGATAGGCTCTAACGCTACTCTGAATGATAAGACAAAATTTGC
Organism: Macaranga tanarius; assembly: GCA_949673435.1. NCBI lineage: Eukaryota > Viridiplantae > Streptophyta > Magnoliopsida > Malpighiales > Euphorbiaceae > Macaranga > Macaranga tanarius. Next base: position 28,388 of record CATIWO010040555.1, read on the forward strand.
ATCGAATGAAAAAGTGGACCTCTATCTCCGCTCTATCCACTTCATAGGTCATTGCCGTCCAAAGTATCGCCATACTATTTACACTATAAATACTAGCTAACCTAAGCTGAAAAAGAAAATACAAATAGAGTGGTGAATATTTTCTCAAGAAAATACCCAGTGAGTAGACAGACTACAATGCTGTCTCAAGAAATAATAGAAATAATCAATAACTAGAACATTTTAAAAATAATCAAATTATTTTCTCTTTACTCATAAAATAATCCATACAGAATAAACAAGTTTATAATCAAATCATAAGAATCATTTTAAAATAATTCTTTAAAGATTCAAATCTGGCTTTCCGAAAGTTAACCTTCCTTTTTACTTTCACATATTTCAATCAAACTTTCCTTTAAAAATTTCATTTTCATATTATATACAGCACAATACAGTACAATTTGCCAAATATAATCAGGAACAAGTCAGTTGCTGTCGATGTAATGGGTACCAGTCAGCACATTGAAGGTTCAATCTAGGTATGCATACCAATCTATAAACCACTCGAATTTACCCCAAAGGCATTCATGAATCTTGAGCATTGTCCCAAAGATAGTTATCATAATCACATATCTCATTTCCGTCAATTCTTCATTGTACCCTAGGTACAAGAATGTCAATCACACGTGAATGGCTGTGTCCCGGATATAGTCTTATGACTCTTATAATCCAATCGTATCCCAGGCATGGTCTTACTACAACCTTTCCATTTTAATGTACTTGTGCTCACAAAATCATCACATTTTATAATTATTTATATTTCTTATCAAATCAAAACTCTGTATTACTCCGTATATCATATATATTGTAAATCAGGGTTAAAATTTGATTAGAATCAACTCAAACAGCATTTTGAACTACTGAGGCGTCGGCTCAGTGCAGAGGTGCTGCCTCTGTGGCCACTGAGGTACCACCTTATCACCTACAAACTATAGAAGTGCTACCTTAGTAGTATAAAGAGGCGTCGCCTTTATAACTTACTAAGGCACCGCCTGAGGGCCTTGATGGACTAAGGTGTCGCTTCAGTGCACTAGGGCGCCGTTGTAACATTCAAATTTTTAAATTTTTTATAACAAACTAAAAATTAATTCTAAATCAACCATAAATCAACAAAAAAGATATATGGAAAATAAAGGATTGAAGAAAAGAAATCTACTCACTAAAATATAGTTTCCTCCTCTTCCTTTCCTTCTCCTTTCTTCCTCCTTCGCTGCGTTTTTTTTCTTTCTTTCTTCTTGTTCTTCTTCTTATATGCAAAAATGACAGTTTATGCCATTTTATAATTTAGTCCCTTAACTTTATTTTTTCAATTAAGTCCTTCCTCAAAACTATTTTTCTTATAATTTAGTCCTAACCCAAAATAAATTTAATTATTCGGGTGCGGACATGAGAATTCTTCCCCATTTAAGAAATTTCATCCTTAAAATTTAGAGAATACTCGTTTCAGATCTAATTCGCACCTGAAGAGAATAGGTACAGATATTGTTGTCTTATATGCTCCTCTCGTTCCCATGTAGCTTCTTCTCGAGAATGATTCTTCCACAATACTTTGACTAAAAGAACAGCCTTATTACGCAATACCTTTTGATCACTTGCCAAATTTGATATTGGCTCTTCTTCGTAGCTCAAATTCTCCTTCAACTCCACTAGTTGTTCTTATAGTATATGAGAAGGATCACTTCTATATCTTCTTAACATCGACACATGGAAAATGTCATGATTTTTAGATAAACTAAGAGGTAAAGCTAATTGATAAGCTACCAACCCAACGCGTTTGAGTATTTCGTACGGTCCAATAAATCTTAGGCTTAATTTGCCATGTTTACCGAATCTCAACATGCTTTTCCATGGTGATATTTTAAAAAATACTTTTTCACCAACATCATACATGATGTCAACTCACTTAAGGTTGGCGTAGCTTCTTTGTTAATCTTGTGCCATTTTCAAATTTGCTCGAACTATGTGAATATTCTCCGTAGTCATTTGCATAAGTTTCGGGCCCAATAATTTTCTTTCTCTAACTTCCTCCCAGCAGATTGGAGTTCTACATTTTCTTCCATACAGTGCTTCAAAAGGTGCCATATCAATACTACTTTGGTGGCTATTATTGTAAATGAATTCTATTGATGGTATTTGCCTATCCCAATTACCTCCAAAATCTAATGCGCTAGCTCTAAACATATCTTCCAATATTTATATGGTGCATTCAAATTGACCATCGGTTTGAGGATGGAAAGTTGTATTAAACCTCAATTTAGTACCTAAAGCTTCTTGCAGACTTGGCCAGAATCGTGATGTGAATCTTGGATCGTGATCTGACACAATCGATACCGGAGCTCTATGTAACCTTACAATTTCTTTCACATATAGCTCTGCCAATCTGTTCAAGTTGTAACTGACCTTGATAGGTATGAAATGTGCTAACTTTGTCAGATGATCGACAATTATCCATACAACATCATTTCCTTGCTGGGTTTTGGGCAATCCTACCATAAAATCCATTGTGATATGCTCCCATTTCCATTCAAAAATTGGTAAATATCGTAATAATCCAGCATGATGCTTATGCTTCGCCTTCACCTATTGATAAGTCAAACATTTTAACATAAATTCATCTACATCATCCTTCATTCCTTTCTACCAATAACTTCCTTTCAACATTCTATACATCTTTGTACTTCCTGGATGTATAGCATACGCTAAATAATGTGCCTCTCTCATCTCAATTCACCTACATTTGGCACATATAATCTACTTCCAAACTTTAAAATTCCTTCTTCGCTATAACTTAACTCTTTCATCTTTCCACTTTTCGTATCACTACACAACTTTTTCATTTGTTCATCTATTCGCTGTGCTTGCAGAATTCTTTCCATTAGCAGTGGCCTTACCTTTAAGGTAGCTAACACTCTTGGTGGAGTGTTTTCTTTAAACTCAGTATTTAACTTCCTCAATTCAATTAATAATGGCATCCTAATAGCACAAATGTAACACAAACTTTCACTTGATTTCTGATTTAGAGCATCCGCAACCACGTTAGCCTTTCTTGGGTAATACTTTATCGTATAATTGTAATCCTTTAACAATTCCACCTAGTGTCTTTGCCTCAAATTTAACTCTTTCTGAGTTAAAACATACTTCAAACTCTTGTGGTCCATAAATATTTGATACATTACTCCATACAAGTAATGTCTCTATATTTTTAATGCGAATACCACTACTGCTAATTCTAAATCATATGTGGGACAGTTCTGCTCGTACAGTCTCAATTGCCTTAATACATATGCCACTACTCTTCCATCTTGCATTGATATATAGTAATTAGTATAGTAAATTCAGTATGTTTCATGCATAATTAGGGTGTATTAAGTTTACATTTTAACTTAATTATAGTGCATTTTATTAGTAATCATAAATGCTTATGGTTTTCATTGATGTTGATTAAATTTATATGCATTTGGATGGTTCTCTAATGTTTTGAAGTTTATTTAATGTTTAGGAAAATTGAAGGGGCATATAGAAGTTATTTGAGGTCAAGTGAGTTGGGACTCAGACTCGGCATGCATTCCATACAAATTCACGACTCGGCGTGCATTCTATGCAAATTCACAAGTCGGCACAGAGGAATTCAATTCACGACTCGACAATTCTCATCCACCTTCACGACTTGGTAAGCTTCTATTCACCTTCACGAGTCACGACAGCGATTCATCTTCCCGACTCAGCACACCCTTCACGACTCGGTAATGGATATGAAAGGACACACCTTTTCGGACCAAGTCACACTCTTTTGATCATAACTCCCTCTACGGTATTCAGATTTAAGTAATTCAAGAGGCTGTAGAAAGCTAATTCAGAGGGCTATGATTTTATGAGACACTTGAACTTAATTCATGTGTATAAATTGATAAAAATGCCCTCAAATTTACCATTGATGTCAAGGCATATGACTTTTGACCAAAATGTGTGTTGTACCCTTTCGTTTATCAACTTCCTAAGCATAAATATTCTGTATTATTATTTTTTTCGATAGCAGAAATATAGACCACTTTTAAGTCATAGAAAAATATTAGAAATAAGAAGAGCATTAAAAGCTTCAAAAGAAAAAAGAAGGCTTGAAGATTGGAATGGCAATTCAAGAGTTTTGATGCTTTCTTCTTCTTTGTGGTTCTAAATTATGTAACTCTTACTATATCTTCTTATATTTGTTTTACTTCTATGGATATGGATTAATTGCATATTGTTAGGATTTATCTTCATATCATAAACCATAGTTATTAATTAATGAAAGTTAATCAATGTCTTTAAAGAATGTATTTTATGTTTATTGTTCTTAATGCTTATTTATGTTTGGCCAACCTAAACATGATCTTAATTAGAGTTATGCATTGAAAGATGGTAAAACTAATGGAAGAGATAAATATTTCATGAATTAATTTAATGATTAGAAATAACTTAAATTATTCATGTCCATAATTTGCGATAAACTTTGCTTTATAATATGTGTGCTTGATTTAAATTATTATGAGTGAGGATAAAAGTTAAGCCATAGTATTTAAATTATTGAATGCATATTTAACCAATTTATAATCGAAAGAGTAAATTGATACATTAATAGACCCAAAGAAATGCATCTCATTAGAGAATAATTAAATTTACATGGAAATGAATTGATAGATAATTCCTAATAAATGTTATAATTGTTTTAATTGTTGTTGCTCTAGAATATATTATAATAGTATATTAGTATTTAGATTTTATTTTAATTAAATTAGTACTGTTGTTAAATTTATTTGAGCCTTAAACAAGTTTAAATAAAATTAATTAGTGGCTAGCTCATTTAATCTTTGTGGGATACGACACTTATATGCACCATATACTACTAATTCAATCTCGTATACTTGCGATTATTGCATTTTTAATTATGCGTGAACAAGTTTTTGGCGCCGTTGCCGGGGATTAAATTGGGTTAACACAAAAATTAATTTTATTTGGCTTGATTTAAGGCAATTTATATGTCAATTGTTTTTAGGTGATTTGTTGTTTGCATTTTATTATTACGTGTGTAATCTACATTGTATTATTTTAGGACGTTTTACTAAACTTGTTAAGTGTACTTTATGTGCACATTATTATTATTTCCGTATTGTGCATGCTCTAATAGTTAGCAAAGGCGCATGTCTCACAAGATTGATCACCTTATTGAGCATAGTGGGTATTAAATTTATTCTCCACTACCATCACCGTAACAAGCTTGAGGAAGCATTTCTTACCCCTTTTTCACTTATCTTTTTTTTGCTTGTCCTTATTATGTTTGCATGCACACATTGAGGGCAATGTGTGATTTTAAGTATGGGAGAGAGGTTATCTATTTTAGTTGTATGCTTATTTTATTTGTTTTACATTTATTTATTTATGATTATTTTTAAATGTGTTTGCATATTTAGTTTACTATGTTAGGTTAGCATTTTTGTAATTGCTTTTTTTTAATTTAATTATGTTAGTTTTGCATTTTTGTATTTGCATTTGTAGTTTCCTATGCTTGATTGCATCATTTCAAATAATTTTTTTTATATGATGCATTTGTAGTTTACTATGCTAGGTTGCATGTCAAACAATTGTTGATTTCATCTTTGTACTCCTTTCTATTTTATAATGGTCTTGTTCTAATTTGGTTCATGCATATATTAAGTTGTAGAGACACTTTGAATTTTGATTGAAATTCTACTTCACTTGTTTTATGTGCCATGAATTTGGATAAGAGCGTGTAGATTTGGTGGTGATATTTGCCTTGTTTTATTACCTTTGAAATCTTTAATCACTTAAATTGTTTAATTTGGATTAATGGATTAAGCTCAAGTTTTAGGGAAATTATACATGTTTCTTAATGAGGAAATTTTATCCATGATACACACTAGTAATTACTCAATAAAGGATGAGGACTTAAAAATAAAAATAATATATATATATATATATATATATATATATATATATATATATATATATAGCGAGACAGAGCGTAAGACGCACTCGCTAATTTTTTAAAAATAAAAAATAAAACAAACAAAAAATT
>CATIWO010040557.1:0-22108 GCA_949673435.1 Macaranga tanarius
CATGTTCCGCCCATAGAGTGTTTGGATTATCAAAATTAAATATACTATATGTAATTGAAATTTAAAAACTACTAATAAAAAATTTAAATTATGATTTAAGTGAGAATGTGAGATTTTTTTTTTTAACTTTTATTTTTTTTAATGTGACCGTTACATAACGGCCGCGACCGTTAAATAACGGCCGCGACCGTTGCGTAACGGCTGTAACGGCCGTGACACCTACAAAATTAATATAGCGGTTATATAACGGAGATAACGGCCACGGCACCTCCAAAAACCGTTAAATAACGGCCGTTACGTTGCGTAACGGCCGTTATTTAAAACCATGCTACTAAGTACTAATATGTGAACAAGTTTGCAATTAATAACCTTGGAAGAGACACATTGGGATACGGATGCAAATTCGTATCACTCTTCCAATGTGGGGGATTCAAGTCCCATGACTTACGGTTAAGATTGTAACAGAAAACATACTACCAAATTTTATGACCTTAATTACAATTTTATCACGTCTTCTTATTTTTCACTAACACCAATTTCATTTCACCATATTTCTCACGGCATGATATGAATTTGATATATATTTGAGTTCGGTATTTAAAAAAATTCTTTAAATGCACTAAATTAATGTGAATTTATATGTTTGTAATTAGTCGAAAAATTTTCCAATATCAAAATTACAAAAATATATAGTAAATCTAATTCGATTTAATATTTTTACATATATCATAAATCTATTCTAATTCGATCTAACATTTTCACATATATCATTACTCAATCTAAAATGTTATTATTATTATTTTGATCAGCACAAAATTAAGAAGGAGACTGGAGCGATGACGGACTTGATCCCGGATCCTCCCAAGGTACCATTTAACCAAAATCATACATATCGAATTAAAATGTTATTAACCACTGGGGTGGTGTCCCAGTGGTGGAGTGTTGTTTACAACACTATTTGGGGCACCTCCACCAAAAGTGGTTCCACTTTAAGTGGAACCACTTTAATACTCTGTTCGCGTGGAGTCTAACACCGGAGGTACTAGTATGTAATACCATTTTCGTGTGGGGTTTAACACCGGAGATCCAGGTAGTAGAGCGAGATTTAATTCCCCTCCCTCCGCTCTCTCAGGAGCACACATGGTTTAAAACTGATAAAAAAAAAATTAAAATGTTATTTAAAAAACAACTATTCTTTGTCATGTCAACAGTAATTAAATACCCTTTATTTTACAAATGAAAGAAAAAAACACATAACACACAAAAATGCAAATCTCTTGGTAGTTGCTGTTCTTCTTCCATGCAAAAGAAAAAATCTGAAGACTTTAATAATAAAGCTAACCAAAAACAATACAACATTTTTGGCCCACCAATGAATTTACCTTTCCATTCGGGGATTGATTGATTTAGCAATCTATTGTCCACCATTTCCTCTACGATTTTTAGTAGAAAAATTCAAACTTTTTCTCCAACACTTAGAAATTGCAGAAAATAATTAGTACTATACAAGCATTAGTACAGAGGTCACCTACTTTCAACTAAGAACATACAATGACCCATATAAAGATCACATCTAACAATTAGCTCTTGGCCCAATCCTTTTTTTTTTTAATAAAAAAATACAAAAAATAAAAACAAAATCTCTATATATACCCTACATTGCAAGGGTACTTTCAAGCAACTCCTTCTCCTAATTTTCTCATTTTTTTTTTAATTTTCTCTGTTTGTGTTTTTGTGCACTGAGGAGGGGTTTGCTTTGTAGCAAAGGCCATGGCTAAGTCCATTGCTGTACTTCTCTTGGCACTCATTGCCATTTCCATGCTTCAAACCATGGTAAATATCATTTCTTGAAAACCCAGAACAGAAATAATGACAAAAAGCTAGCTCGTTACAAGAAAATAACTTTTAACATTTTTGTTTTGTTGCAGGTTATGGCATCTCATGGACATGGAGGTCACCACTATGATCAAGTAAGTTGTTTCTTTTGTATAACATTTTCTTATGTAGCTTAAAACATATTGTGGGTACTTAAAAGCTGTTAATTTTATAGCACTCTTGAAGCATTGTTGCTTGCTTTTTCTTATAGTGTAATTATGTGTTTATTATATGATTTCAGAAACATTATGGACCGGGCAGTCTCAAGAGCTTCCGTAAGTGACTACATTCTTTATTTCTTGTCAGATCTCTTGCTTTTTCTTTCATTTTCTTTCCTCCCAAACAATCAAGAATTGGAGGCTAGCACAGCAAATTTTCTCTTTAAAAAAAGAAAATTCCCACTCATGCCCTTCAAGAATCAAGAAAATGAGTCAAACTAGCTTCTGAGAGACAGTGGTCTGTGGTCATATAATTTTTAAAGTTACACGAACCTTTGCTTTTTACCAGGAAAATAAGCCTTGGATACTGGGATCTCTTTGACTAATTGGGAAGCAGCAATAATGATAATAATAGTAATGGATCTTCAATTAATAATGTGATTTTTTTTTGTTGAAATGATTGTGTGAAATGACCAGAATGTCCATCACAATGCTCGAGGAGGTGCAGCAAGACTCAGTACCACAAGCCATGCATGTTCTTCTGTCAGAAATGTTGCAGTAAGTGCTTGTGTGTGCCACCAGGGTATTATGGTAATAAACAAGTGTGCCCTTGCTACAACAACTGGAAGACTAAGGAAGGAGGACCCAAGTGCCCTTAATTTAAGGGTAGTTTAATCTTTAGATTTGCCCTTTCTAATTGAGTATGAGATTGTTATTATTATTATAACTACTACTATACTATAATATTATAAAGTATTTGTAGTAGCAACTACTAACTACTTATATATATAGATAATTAGATACTATATATGTGTCTTGTTTTCTTATTAAGGTGTGTTGGAATTTTGTCATTTCAAGCTACTCCTTTGAGGGTTTCCTTCAAAAAATGAGAGTGGCTAATCTTTATTATCGTACCATCAATGGATTTCTTGTTTTAATATAGTTTTTGGGTTTTATTAGACTTTAATTGAGCTATATGTGCATTTTTAATTAAGTTGCATATAAATCAAGATTTAAATCTCAGCTCCCATGTGTCTTGATTGATTGGTCTCATGGCATTAGTGATATCAGATCTGAGATCTCCTTTTCAAAAAGTGAAAACTGCATTTTCTTTTTTAAAGAGGTAGTGGTGATTGATTCATCAATACCAATTTTGTTAATTTCAAAAGCAATGGAAATTGGTAATGTTTGGTTTAAATTGGATTAACATTAATTGGTAATGGACACCCACACCCACATATGAATTGTTAAGTTGCAAGATTGAATCTTGATTTCTTGAACAATTGGTAAAGAAAAGGAAAAGCAAAAGGCATTTTTTATGGTACCCCCTAAAAAAATGGTGGCTGCCCTACCCATGAGCATGCAGCATGGGTCATGCTATCATCATTCAACACTTTAGTGGGATGTTTTTAGCTGGTAAAGTAATTAAAAGCTGAAATATTTTCAAGTTGAGCATGTTCTCACTAAATCCTTTGTCTTTGTTGCAATCTCATTACTCATTAGTGTGGATAACTACCCACCAGCTGCAATCATACAAACTAATTAAACACACTTGAAGTTAATTAAACAATGATTATTCTTGCCCATGAAGTAAGTATTTTAGATGTATTTCCATTAGTCGACAATTTTTATTATTTAAGAGACAATTTTAGTACCAACAAACTCTTGGTCAAAAAAAATTTAGTACTAACAAGCAAATTTAGTAATTACTGAGTGATTTTTGTAATTATGTAGCATATAATGAGTGGCAAAGTAGACACGAAGTATGGGGCGTGGCCTGGCGGAAAGCATGCTGTTGCATGCTTTGGGGAGGGGAGTTCGATTTCCCTCTCCCCACTTTGCAAAATAAGTGGTTACACGTATATCCGTCCTTGTGGGGTTTCAACACCGGATAGCCCTTTCCGTGTGCGGTTTAACACCAGATATCCAAGGTAATAGAGCGAGATTTACTTCTCCTTTTCCCCCGCTCTCCCATAAGCCCTCAGGGGTCTTTAACTGTTGTTAAAAAAAAAAAGAAGAAAGTAGTGGCTTCATTTTTTTTTTTCAAGAGCAATTATGGATGACGGATCAATTAGGCTAACGACTTGGATTGTTGTTGAAGTTCAATACTGAGATTGATGAAACCCCAACTGTAATAACTAAACTGACTTTCAGCCTTTAATTCATTTACATCCTTCAACTGTAAGTTATAAAAACACATACATAGCTACACCTGCAGCAAAATGCTATATTTACACCACATTTGTCCTGATTTCCTACCTCAAATCAAGAACTCGAACCACTATTTCATGTAATGTTGGGTGTCAATGTGGCAATTTTAATTTGATTTCAGAATATTTTTCATTATATTACTATCGTGTTGTTTGTTTACCGTTCTTTGTTAATTAGCCCAAAAAAAAAAAAAAGGAGTTCCTTGTTAATTAGTAAAAAAGAGTATGCATAATGGTCACTTCAGGGCATTATGAAGTGCGGTGCTTGATTTTTTTTGGTGTCAGTTTGTGAAATTATTTTCATATGATTTAAAAGGAAAAAAATTATATAATTAATTGACATTTTATGTAAAATCATGCTATTGTTAATTTGTAAAATTATTTTTACATAATTTAAAAATGGAGGACTGTGTGTGCGCATGTATAAGCACATACTTACACACACAAACATATGTCGTACAGTCTATTAATATTTAAATCAATTGATGTCGCTATTATTAAAAAAAACTCATATAATTAAATTTGAATAAATCACCACACTCAAATTAATGGATTTTTCTAGTGATATTTCCCAAAAGAGTCATGAGATTTACCTATAAATTAAATGCAAATTTGAAAATTAAAAGAAATAAATAATTTAATTTGGATTTCAAAATAGTATAAGGGGAGTATTAAGAGAGAAAGGCCCATTTACAATCGGACCCAAGCCCATGAAAAAAAAATTCCAATTTTCAAATTCCCGCCAAGAACATCTCCTCCTCCTTTTTTCTCCAAAACCATTTCTGAATTTCATAAAATTTCGTTATTTTCTCAAACTGAAGACAACAACTCGACTTGGAAAACGGGCGACGAGTTCATGGCGACCGAGTCCGACTCAGTGCGAGCTCCTGGATCTTCTAACAGCAGTAAATCCCCAAGGCTTTTCATTAAGGAAATGGTCATGAGGAACTTCAAATCTTACGCCGGCGAACAACGCGTTGGTCCTTTCCACAAGGTTTTTTTCCTTTCCCCCCCAATTTCTTTGCTTGATTTCATTTCTAGGGTTTTCAGAAGAAAATTGGTGTAAATTGAAGTGAAATTTTGCTACTTGCTCCCTAATTTTTTACAATTTGTAATGTATATTTACCTAATTTATCAAAATTTTGCATAATTTTTACTCTTTTTTTGTTTTTGATTTGCGTATCAGAGTTTCTCTGCAGTGGTTGGACCTAATGGAAGTGGAAAGAGCAATGTGATTGATGCGATGCTTTTTGTTTTCGGAAAGCGAGCAAAACAGGTTTCTTGCTTTAATAATTATAAAATATTATACCTTTTGGCATACAAATTGTGTGTATTGTTAGCCACTCAGTTTGAGTTTACATTCAAGTGCTCTTATTATTATTATTTTTTTCCAAGTTTGATTGATTTTAGGATTTAATTTAATTAAGTTTTATTTATCGTGTTCTAATTCTAATTATGTTATGTGAATAATGCAGATGAGACTTAATAAAGTTTCTGAACTTATCCATAACTCCACAAATTATCAGAATTTGGATAGTGCTGGTGTTTCTGTTCATTTTCAGGAGATTATTGACCTGGTAATTTTATGTTTTTTTTTTTAAATTTTATTATCACTGCAACTTTTTATGTGCTTCTCCATTTATTGCTATCATGTTTTGTTTTTTGCTTTTCATTTATTACTATCTTGATTGTCTCTGTCCAAATTAATAAGAAAAGAAGGGCCAAAGTCATGTTTTGTGTTGTTTCTGTTTGATTGACACTTTGATTTTTTTTTTTTTAACTTCTTTTCATTTCAAAATTGTTTGGAGTTAGCCATCTGATTGTTTGTTTTTTTTGCATGTTAGGAACCGACAGGAATTTTGTTTTGTTATAACTTGAAACTAAATTTTCGATTGTTGTAGGATGATGGGAACTATGAAGTTGTCCCAGGGAGTGATTTTGTAATCACTAGAGTTGCATTTCGTGATAACTCATCCAAGTACTACATTAATGATCGTGGAAGTAATTTTACTGAGGTCACCAAGAAGCTGAAAGGGAAGGGGGTTGACCTGGACAATAACCGTTTTCTCATTCTTCAGGTGTGGTCTTTAAATATCGGTTTTTAATTTGAATAACAAGTTGGTATCTCTGGGTTTTGAGATTTGGTTTTTGCTATATTTCAGGGTGAAGTAGAGCAGATTTCATTGATGAAGCCCAAAGCTCAAGGACCCCATGATGAGGGTTTTCTTGAATACTTAGAAGACATAATTGGGACTGACAAATATGTTCAAAAGATTGACGAATCATCTAAGGAGTGAGCATTTTCTTTCCTACCTAATTTGGGAACAAATTTGCATGCTCTTGTTTCTACATTTTGAATCAAATTTTGAGATGAGAGTATATGGTAGAACAATTATTTATTTGAGTGAAAGTACAGAAAAATTATCAGGATTGTGAACTGATAATATAATGAGAAGCTCAATGTAGAAAGTAAAACACTGGTAGGTAAGTACTGAAAAAGAAAGTAAATTGTTGTATGGTCTACTCTCCAAAGTCTGCTGCAGTGACTGAGAGGTTTGCAATTGCTTCAGAGATGTTTGTTGGATAGTGGTGGTTGCTGGAGTGGAAATAGTAATGGTGATGGTCATGCCCATAGTTGTACTGGTGGGTGATGGAGGAGTGGTTGCCAGCATGGTGGGATGTTGGTAATGGTAAGGACGCTGCCCAGGAAAGGCGGCCAACCTGGCAATGATGTGGTGGTGGGGATTGTATTTATGTTCCAACTTATGCTTAGTAGATTTTTAATTGCTTAGGGACCAAAACTGTCTGCCTATTACTTTTTGCATTTCCAATCTATACTACTGATGTAATTTGATAGTCAATTTGCTAACTTTTATGTACTTATTTTTTACTTTCACTCATGTTCTAATAGGCTGGAATCCCTTAATGAGAAAAGGTCTGGGGTGGTGCAAATGGTTAAATTAGCTGAGAAAGAAAGAGATAGTTTGGAGGTTTGTTATTTCGTTAATTTCATTTAATCATCTTCATGTATGCTTAATTAACTTGTTGGTCTTCTTCTGTGGAGTAGGATGTGAAGAATGAAGCGGAGTCCTATATGCTGAAAGAATTATCACTGTTGAAATGGCAAGAAAAAACTACAAAATTAGCTCATGAGGATAATGGTGCAAAAATTGTTGAAATGCAAACAAATGTATCTAGCCTAGAAGAAAATTTAAAGGCTGAAAGGTATAGATAATGCCAAGTACTGAATTTATATTTGTTCAATCTCTAAGCCATTGACATCTTGTTTAGGGAGAAGATTCAAGAAAGTCATAAAACATTGAAGGAGCTCGAGGTTGTGCACAAGAAGTATGCCAAAAGACAAGAGGTATGTATTGTATGCATATTTTGAGAACCATATGGATGTGCATGTAAATTACTTGTTGATGATGTTTGGTTTTTCCTCTTCCATTTATGCAAATAAAACTTCTGTATATTAGGCACTCGATAATGATCTCAGAAACTGTAAGGAGGAGTTTAAGGAGTTTGAAAGGCAGGATGTTAAATATCGGGAGGACTTGAAGCACAAAAAGCAAAAAATCAAGAAACTTGAAGATAAACTTGAAAAGGTAGGGGAAAGGTGAGATTTTTGGCAACGGAAAATGCAGATTCATCTGAGTTTTGTCTTCATTTGCAGGACTCATCAAAGATTGATGACTTGACAAAGGAGTGCGAGGACTTGACAAATTTGATTCCAAAACTGGAGGATGATATTCCAAAACTGCAAAAACTCTTGGTGGACGAGGAAAAAATATTAGAGGACATAATGGAGAATTCTAAAGGTTGTGAGGTCCTTTTAAGTGGATCATACACATGCCGAAAGATCAATTTATTCTTTTCAATCCATTTTATCGAAATGCTTTTTTAGCTTATAGGATAGTATAAAAAGGGTGCCCAGGGTGTATTTCTAGTATCATTGTCGGCTATGGTTCTCTTTAGAATGTATGTGGTTTTTAACCAATAATCCTTTTATGATTGGTTGATAAACAGTGGAAACTGAAGGACATCGGTCTGAGCTTGTTAAGGTTCGTGCTGAATTAGAACCATGGGAAGAACAACTCATTGACCACAAGGGAAAACTTGAAGTTGCATGTACGGAAAACAAGCTTTTGATTGAGAAGGTGAGGCTAGTGTGGTTCGTAAAACCTTACTTAATCAGGAATGATCAATGATATTATCTAGATATTCTTTGCATCCCGTTTTTAGTGAGATCATTCAGCATGTGGTACTGGACTCTTGTTTGCATCCCATTTTTTATGAAATAATTTAGCATGTGGTAATGGACCTCTTGTGAGCTGCTCCTTATAGACTCCATTCTGTTTAGAGTGATGGATGGAGTTTGCAAATCAGTGTTTAGTTCAAGTTACAACTTAGTTACTACATATTGCCAGTACAGGATAAAAAATTACCTCAATTTTTTGCAATGTTTCTTCCCTATACTTTGTAAAGATGTCATAGTTGGCTAAATGTTCTTATTGGTTATTTCAGCATGAAGCTAGTCGTGTGGCTTTTGAAGATGCACAAAAGCAGATGGACAATATATCAGGAAGAATTCAAACAAAAACTGCCAGCATTGCAAAACTAAAAATGGATATAGAAAAGCATAAGCGTGAAGCATCAGAAGCCCATAAAATGGAAGAAGTTCGTAATATGCTGATGAATATTTGTTATTTGTATATGCTATTATTCTTTCATCTGTGCCTTAGCAGGAGATAATGTGAGCACCTCTATGTTTGTCAGGAATGCATAAAAGAACAAGAAGCATTGATTGCACAAGAACAGGCTGCAAGACAGAAGGTTGCAGAACTTAAGTCTACTGTTGAATCTGAAAGAAGTCAGGGTTCAGTTATGAAAGCAATTTTGCAGGCCAAGGAATCTAATAAAATAGAGGGAATATATGGCCGGATGGGAGATTTAGGTGCTATTGATGGTGAGTGTCCTCAATTATAATTATTGGAGACCCCTGACTATGATTGCATACTTTTCTTCACTTATTATCCATTTTGATACAACAGTGTCTCGACTCTGTTAAATTTACCCTGCAAAATTGCATGGGGGATGTGTCATTATGATTCTTTTTTTTCTTTGATGTGCTTAGCTTCTCCATAATCTTATGTCTATTATATATAGAACGATAGTTCAAGTTTGAGATTGTAGAGCACTTTTTCCATATTTGTTTGTTGTTGCAATTGTAATTTGTGCTTAAAATCTTATTTTTTTTATCACCTTTTAACTATGGTTGTTTATGTTTAGTAGATTTTTTTTCCCCACATTTTAAAGCCTGTTTTTCGCAAATTTTCCAAAAAATTATTAATATACAATGCTACATTTATGAGTTATCTTCTTTCACTTTTAGGTTATTGCATTCACATTCCTGTTAAATTTTTGCGTTGCAGCAAAATATGATGTCGCCATTTCAACAGCCTGCCCTGGTCTTGATTATATTGTGGTGGAGACAACTGCTGCAGCCCAAGCATGTGTTGAGCTTCTACGGAGAGAGAATCTTGGGGTTGCAACTTTCATGATACTGGTACAAACAGCACATTTTGGATGTTACCCCTTTTCTTTTAATTGTTTTGAGCACCGGTAAGGACTTGCTTGCTTAGAAGTTGGGTGCTTTAAAGTGGGCCATAAACATGAACAAAAAATCTAGTACAAGACATCTGATGGCCAAATTGTCTAATTTTGCATTTACATCTTTGTGTCTTCCTTATTGCAGTCTCTGTTATAATTGAGGCTGTACTTGGGAATTTCACCTATTAAGTGGCTTCTGAAGTGTTTAGATGATAACAGTGACCACTATGTGCAAAAAATATGATAGTATGATGAAGCATTGATTGCATCAGAACACCTAATTCATGCAACAAGTTTTTGAATTTTCACATTACTTTGTCAATGTGAAACTAAGAGGTTGTGAGAATCATAAAGTAGTTCTCAAATTTTAAAGCACATATCGATTAGAATGTCAAAATTTCAGAAAAAGTTCAATTGGGTTCTTAGATTTGGTAGCTCCACCTTCTTTGGGCATGCAATCAAGTCTGGTCAAGTACATTTTGCTTTGTACATCAATTCAATTATGCCATTTCTTCAATGCAGGAGAAGCAAGTTGATCTCTTACCAGAGTTGAAGGCTAAAGTAAGCACTCCTGAGGGAGTTCCACGTCTTTTTGATCTGGTTAGAGTTCAGGATGAAAGGATGAAGCTTGCATTCTATGCTGCTTTGCGTAACACCGTTGTGGCAAACAATCTGGACCAGGTAGATTGCAGGTTCTACATTTTCTCAAGTTTGGAATTTTGTTTCCATCTAAATGATGGAAAAAGAACGATGCAACAATAAAATTTTCTAATATTAGCTCTCTTTAGCAGGAGAATTCTGGGGATATCACATATAATTGAGCGGAATCCGAAAAAAGGATCCATCTAGCTGAATCCAACTAGGTTGAAATTAAGCCTTTGTCGCAGTTGAGCAGTTAAAACTTTCTAAAACATGCTCTACATCTTTTGATATCTGAACCACTTTCATCAGATGCAGAAGCCAGGCTGTGGAAACAAAATACTGTTTTTGTGCTTTTGATTTTTTCTTTTGTCTTAGTTCATGGAAGAAAGCATCTGATTTCTGAAACTTAAGAGAAACAGAAACTGTGGCTTTATAGCTGCTGAAAGAATGCTAAGTAGAATGTCCTAATATAGCCAGCAAATCTTGCTGAGCAATTGGGAATGATCTCTTGTTCCATTCAATATGGCCTTCCAACTATTTCCTTAAATGAACTAAAAGCAAAATCCTTCTTGAATGATGCAATATGAAATTCTAGTATGCTTTCATCTCCTGCTGTATCTAGTTCTATTGGTTCTTTAAAGATATTAAAACAAAATTGAATTCATTTGGCATTAGTTAGTTTACACTTATCCTATACAGGGAAGTAATAGATTGTTCTTGTTTTCTATACACAGGCTACACGAATTGCTTATGGTGGAAAAACAGACTTTCGACGTGTGGTTACTCTTGATGGTGCACTTTTTGAAAAATCTGGTACGATGAGTGGTGGAGGAAGCAAGCCACGTGGTGGTAAAATGGGCACATCTATTCGAGCTACCAGTGTTTCTGCTGAAGCTGTTGCAAATGCTGAGAAGGAGCTCTCTACTATGGTTGGCAAGCTAAATGACATCCGCCAAAAAATTGTTGATGCAGTAAGAGGTTACCAAGCCTCAGAAAAAGCAATTGCACACCTGGAGATGGAATTGGCTAAAAGTCAACAAGAGGTAATACCTATGCTACAGCTTCTGTGATGGTTTTGAGCTGCTTCAGAGGGAAATTAAATCTAAAATAACTAACTCTCAAACAGATTGACAGTTTGAATTCTGAACATACTTATCTTGAAAAGCAACTTGGTTCCCTGGAGGCTGCATCACAGCCGAAGAAGGATGAGCTTGACAGGCTTAAGGAGCTGAAGAAAATTATAAGTTCTGAGGAAAAGGAGATTGGCAGACTTGTACAAGGGTCTAAAAAGCTGAAGGAGAAGGTAAATGAGGATTTAGTTTGTATTTTTTGATATGTGCGTTTTATATTTTTTCTCTGATAATAAAGTTTAGCTGACTTAGCCTTAACTATATCTTATCATAGGCTTTGGAACTTCAGAACAAAATAGAAAATGTTGGTGGTGAAACATTGAAAGCACAGAAATCAAAAGTCAAGAAGATTCAGTCTGTAAGTTCTAAGATGAATTTGAATTGTTGAACTTACTATGATGCGGTGCTTGTAGTAATTTATCCTACACGCTAATCAGGATATCGATAAGACAAGCACAGAGATCAACCGTCACAAGGTTCAAATAGAGACAAATCAGAAAATGATAAAGAAGTTAACTAAAGGGACTGAGGATTCAAAGAAGGAAAAGGATCGACTTGTTGAGGAGAAGGAAAAACTAAGAAGTGTTTTCAAGGAAATAGAAGAAAAGGCTTTTGCAGTTCAAGAGAATTATAAAAAGACACAGCAGGTTTCTTTTATTAAAATTTTGGATTTTAACATGAAGATTCACTTATAGGGTTTTCACTTTTGGTAGATGCCTTGTCCATTTTGCAGCTGATCGATCAACATAAGGAAGTGTTGGATAAAGCAAAATCTGAGTATGAAAATGTGAAAAAAGTTGTGGATGAATTGCGGGCATCAGAGGTGCTGTGCCAATAACTATAATAGGATACCTGTTTTTTGGTCAAATAATAGACTACTTCAGTTGATTTTATTGCGTCATGGTACAGGTTGATGCCGACTACAAGTTGCAAGATATGAAGAAGTGCTACAAGGAGTTGGAATTGAAGGGAAAGGGTTACAAGAAAAAACTTGATGACTTGCAAAATGCTCTAACACGCCATATGGAGCAGTATGTTGATTTATGTAGAGGTCATCAGTATTTGCAGCTGTATTATCATGACATATTTTTAATGTTGTTTTGTTCGGTTGCAGAATTCAGAAAGATCTAGTGGACCTTGAAAAGCTTCAAGCAACCTTGGCTGACGAGGCTCTTGCCAAAGCCTGTGACCTCAGAAGGGCCATGGAAACAGTAGCGTTGCTGGAAGCTCAACTGAAAGAGTTGAATCCAAATCTGGATTCTATATCAGAGTATAGATATCTGTTTTAATTATTCAAATTTCTTCTCTGGGTTTTTATATTGTCATTATATCTCTGCTAAAATGTAATTGTTATGGCAGATACCGGGCAAAGGTTTCATTGTACAATGAACGAGTTGACGAGCTGAACACGGTCACTCAACAGAGGGATGATATTAAAAGGCAGCATGATGAATGGCGAAAGAAACGGCAAGCCTATATTTTTTTTTACACTTGGACTAGTCCTGAGCATTATCTTTTGAAAATAGCCAGCGATTGTTATCTGAATTTGTTATTGTTTCAGGTTGGATGAATTCATGGCTGGATTCAATACAATATCATTGAAGTTAAAGGAAATGTATCAGGTATAGCTACTGAGTTCTTCATATGTGTGTGTACAGGATTCCCATGTACATGTATGTTTGTGCTTATTCATTGAATCAGTTTGTTGATGCAATTTTCTGGTTAGGTCTTTATTCTTTTTGCTTTTCATTTATTTCATCATCTGAACATGCATGACTTGAATTTGCATTGCACTTCGATATATAACAAAATGTTCAGGCTGGCCCAATATGTGCCCTGAATTTACCTGTTTTTGGACTTTGATTTATGTGTCAGATGATTACACTTGGAGGTGATGCAGAACTTGAGCTGGTGGATTCCTTGGATCCGTTCTCTGAAGGTGTTGTCTTCAGTGTCAGACCACCCAAGAAGAGCTGGAAGAACATTGCCAACTTATCTGGTGGTGAAAAGGTTATTTCTAATCGTTGCCGATTCTTTTCTGCTTTACTATAAGAATGGAAAGAATTGTTAAAGCATTTTTAGATGTTGGGTTCACATAACATTGCATCTTTTGACTGTCTCCAGACTCTTAGCTCACTTGCTCTTGTTTTTGCACTCCATCACTACAAGCCAACGCCTCTATATGTAATGGATGAAATTGATGCTGCTCTAGGTAGTCTTTATTTAACTCTTCATCTTAGCTTTTTGTTTCATGTTTTCTCTTGTACTTTGCTCTTCTCTGCTGTCTTTAACTTGAATAGTTCATATGGATTACCAGATTTCAAGAATGTTTCTATTGTGGGACATTATGTGAAGGACCGGACAAAGGATGCACAATTCATCATCATCAGGTAGGACAGATGCTTACAATGGATTGATTGCTGTTGTTTCTGATGCTATAATTACTTATTTTGGTTTGACATGTTTTATATTTTCGGCCACATGCAGCCTTAGAAACAACATGTTTGAGTTGGCTGATCGACTTGTTGGGATCTACAAAACTGACAATTGCACTAAAAGCATTACAATCAATCCTGGCAGTTTTGTGGTGTGCGGAAATGCTTCTTGATGTGCTTGTGGATTTTTGCATTACGAATTGAAGCGTGATACAACGCCATTGTGATTCTTGTACAGGCCTGATTTGCATATATACACGTAGCCAGCAAATATCAACTCGATATTTATTTGGAACATTACCTGTTGTATTTCTCCACATATTTAAGTTTCAGCTGTTGTGCGTCTGTGGTGAGTGCTAGTGCACATTGATTAGTGTTCATGGAATCTAACTATTTTGTAGATGCATTATGGATTTGATAATGATGGCTTTTTGATGTAATGGTTTGAGCTTTTATTGTATTTATAGAACATGTAGTGAAACTGAAATACAGTCATGCTACTTTCTAGCTATGGTACAAAGATGCTATAAGATTGATAAGCAAACGAGTCAAGGTTGATGCTAGAAATTGTAAGTAGCTGCAGTAATATTTTTAGCTCATTTGTTGCAGTCTTCTCACTTTCCCCTTTAGACATATGCAATGGCAGTTGTATCACACGGCATCAAGGGAGTCTTTGTTTGAAGGCTGCTCATCGATATTGCTTCTCATTCTTCGAAGTTTGTAAGAAAATGAACTTGGAGAAATTGCCTGGACTGGCTTATTAGTAAATCGAATGAACTGATAAGAAAATGCTCCAAGCAATGTTCCAATCGGTGGTCCAACAAAGTATACCCATAGCCCCTTGTAGTACGCACTAGCAATGGCTGGTCCTAGCGTCCTTGCTGGGTTCATAGATCCGCCTGATACTGGTCTGGAGATGACTAGACAGGTTATTAGTTAACAGTTGTGGATTGTTCATGTGTGTTTCTGATCTTGATGGGGAATCCTATAATGGATACCTTATTTTTAATGCTTAAACATGCTTTAGAATGTTATTATTTTTTTTAGAATATATGCTCAGTCACTGTTGGGCACAATATCTAGACCATCAAAATGTAGTTTTGGTCCTATTGTTGAATTTGTTGTAGTAATATTTTTTGGGCTTACCCGGCGAAGATGGATGTTATACATACTGCAGAACCTACTGCCAAACCAGCTAACTCTCCTATCTGCCCAAAAAAATAAGGCAATAATAAGTGTAAAAACAAAATTATATGAAACATGGAAAAGACAGTTTTGGATAGATGTGATAGTTACAGCTTTAGTATCAGTTGCCACAGCTGCGGTAACAAACATCATATTAAATGTTACAACAATTTCCATGACTAGAGATTGAAGATCTGATCCTGAAGGTGCAGTGGTGCCAAGACTTTTTATAGGATGCAGTAGCAATCTTAATGTAAAAGATGCACAAATTGATCCTGTAAATTGAGCTGCAAAATAAAAAGGAACCTGCAACAAAACTCCACCTCTTTTATCTTTTTCAAGTAAAATGGAAAATAATCAAAACAAAGCCAAACTATACTTTTAAATTCTCTTAAAAAAAACATTAACCACATTTTTTTAACAATTACTTGGATTTATGCAAGTTTTGAAATCAAATTTAATAAATTCAAATGCATCTGGATTATCAAAGACTTTTTTGCTAACCACCTTTTATTTTTTTTGTCATTTTGCCATGCGAAGTATAAATAATCAGCACATTTAGCTAGTTTTTGGCAAATCACCGGAATTTTGAGTCTACTAAACTAGTCCAGTTAGCATAACTACAAAAACGACAAATATTTATCAATAACTAATTTAACACAATTGTATACACTGGTATCTATATTCATTTAGTCTGCTAAATAAAGAATATATAAAAGAAATTAAAAACGTGCAATTATATTAAAATTATCCAAAAATATTATATCATTTAGCAAACCAACCAGCAAACTGCAGGACTTTTAATTTGGCTCATTCTTGTGAGCGAATTATGTATGTGGTTAGGTGGGAATTTAATTATTTTCTATCTATATACATGCACCCACCATACCCAGATCAGCTTTTTTCCAATATCCTAAACACTTTCCTCTTTCTTTGTCATTTTTTTTTCTTCACAAAAATTGTTCTCTCTCAAATAATGCAGCCTTATTTATTATTACTCTCTGGAAATTATTGTGGTTATAATAAGCTAATAATTACCTGAAGGCTGAAGGTGATAAATGCTAAGGATTCAATATATAAGGTACACACATATATATATAGGGTCTAAATTGCCCTACATCATTATTGTTCTGTTCCTGTCACCAGATATGCATCGCTTTAAATCGTGGACCTATCGATGAAACCTAACCATAAAAGTTTCAATATGGAAAAGAGAATTTGAGCTAACCATAGACAAGCCAAGATGCCACTGGGCTCATAGATTTAATGGTCGAGTGTTTGTCTTGCACAAGGGTTTAATATTCAAATTGCGATGACTTAATTTTTTTTCTTCTAAAATTTTTTGTACACGACCCAAACAGGCTAGAGCTCATAAATTGAGGTGACTATGAGAATGGATTAAATTTTACCTGTTTCCATGGAAAATGTCTAGCAGCAGCAAAAGCTGTAGTGACTGCTGGATTCATGTGGCAACCTGAAATATGTCCTACTGCATAGATCATTACAGCGACTATAAGTCCTCCTGCTATTGAAGCTCCAATTTGTGAGATTCTATTTTCATCAGCTGAACTAATAGCTGCAGAACCACATGTCACAAACACCAACAAATAGGTAGCTATCACTTCTGCCACCACCTGTTGATTGCATGAACATGATCATCACAGTATGTATTGTTTCCTAGGAAATGAACCTTTGCTCTAGAAGGCAAGAAAATGAAGAGAGTTATGGATACAGATGCGTACCTTATTGAAAAAACGAGGAGGGTAATGGTACTGATATAATTGAACAAGGCGTGGGATTACTCTTCCAGAATTTGGGCTCTCCACAGACACGAGATCTTCTATGGGAGATGATGTAATATTGAGTTCAGCTTCTGTTATTGTGGCCATTTTCTTGACTGAGGAATGAGAGGGTACGTTAAGGTTGATGGAACAAGGAGCAAATAAAGGCTGTTAAGAGTATAATATATGTAATAATAATAATTAAAAAGAGAAATGCAAGAAAGGATGAAGAAAATATATATTCTTAAGTTAACATCATGAGACTCAAGTGGTTCATGAAGGTACCTTCTTCAACAATCCTCTCTTTTTGTCACTCTTTGTGATATTTTTCTGCAGCATCAGAGTATCTGTATTTATAGGAATAATTATGTCCTTAGTCTAAGTGTATGAAGTTTCTCCATTCTGTTTGGTGATTGAGTTTTTCTTTTCTTCATTTTTTATTTTTAAATAACTAGTGGGCTGTGAACTTATATAATTATACCAAATTATAATTTATTCATAGCTTTATAAATTTATTTATTATGTAAAAATTGAAACACTAGATTGTTAAAGTTGAAAAAAATTTCCAACACTAGTAATATTATCATTTCTATGTTATATGTATAAGCATAAGCACTCTGAAAATACTATTTCTTTTTGGTTACAAATTAAGCTTACTGAAGTTTACATTCTTTACCATTTAATTTAATTTATTTTCAAAATTCTGGAATCCCCATAAATTCATTTTCCAATATAACTTCTTATATTCCATCCAAAAATATATATATATATATATATATATATATATATAACTTCTTGGAAATAGCTTATTACATAAATAGTTGTTGTAAATATGTTAAAAAGATTATACCCCACATTATTTAAGAAATGGGTACTTTTTGTTTATTATTATATATTTTTATGAGCTTGCAAAAAATGAAAAAGGGGAGAAAGTCTTATGTCCAATAAAATTGGCCAAAAGTTTATTTATACTGTAAATCGATTTCCCTTTCGCATGAAATATAAGGCAAAATTCATAATTTTATCACTCTTAAAAAAAAAATTCGAAGTTAAGATTTTTTTGAACCTTTTGTTTTAATAATTTTTAATTTATGATATTGTAATAGAGTGGTTCTTCGTGATTCCATATTAGTTGTGAAGTGTATATTTTTAGGTTATATGGGATAGCAAGCATTTACAAAATTGGTATGTGAAAGAGTGTGTTCTATCTCTAACTCAATGTGTATATGGGTGGTATGTTGACTCCCATTTAAGAGTGTGCAGAATACGGTCAAAATCGATTAACCGAACTGAACCGACCAATTCAGTTTGATTATATAAGTTCGGTTGAATTGTGGTTTTAATTATAAAAAAATTAGTTAGTTGGTTTAGTTTTAGTTTTAATTTTAAAAACTGAAAAATCATTTGATCAAACCGAACTAATCGGTTCGATTCGATTATATAGGTTTAGTTCAATTACGGTTTTAGATATAAAAAAAATTGGTTAGTTGGTTTGGTTTTGGTTTCGAATTTTAAAAACTGAAAAAAATCGAACCAACTGATATATATATATATAGGTGGTATGTTGACTGCCATTTAAGGGTGTGCAGAATACGGTCAAAATCATTAACCAAATTGAACCGACCATTTCAGTTTGATTATATAGGTTCGGTTCAATTGTAGTTTTAAATATATAAAAAAAATTAGTTAGTTGGTTTGGTTTTGATTTTGAATTTTAAAAACTGAAAAATTGATTAATCAAACTGAACTGATCAGTTTGGTTCGATTATATAGGTTTAGTTCGATTACGATTTTAGATAGAAAAAAATTGGTTAGTTGGTTTGGTTTTGGTTTTGAATTTTAAAAATTAAAAAAAGCCGAACCAACTGATATATATATATATATATATATCAGTGGTATGTTAACTCCCATTTAAGGGTGTGCAGAATATGGTCAAAATCGATTAACCGAACTGAACCAACCAGTTCAGTTTGATTATATAGGTTCGGTTCAATTGTGGTTTTAAATATAAAAAATTAGTTAGTTGGTTTGGTTTTGGTTTTGAATTTTAAAAACTAAAAAAAACCGAACCAACTAATATTATATATATATATATTAATTTAGAAAAATTATACATAAATATTACAATTATAAATAAAAATATTTTTTAGTTATATAATTGTAGAATACACTTAAAAAATTATTAAACAAATGAATAAAAAATAAAATTAGTAAACCGAAAAACCAAACTGAACCAATTTGGTTTGGTTTGGCTCAGTTTTTGGTCATTTGCCTATTTGGTTCAGTTATTAATTTTCAGAAAAATCAGCTAACTGGTTTTTTAAATTCGATTATGTTTTGGACCGAAACTGACCGATGACACTTCTACTTTCATTTGTGAAACCGGATAATAGGCTGGTCCTTTGGATCCGCTATTGATTATGGAGTGTGTGTGGTTATTGTAATAGACTATGGGCTATGCTTATGCTATTTGTTTTACGTTAGTTATTTACTTTCCTTTTCTCCCTTAACTTTTTTAAGCAAGTAACCTATAAATTTAAGAAAGCAATTTTTTTCTGAATAAAAAACTACCAATCTTTTTTTACCCAATATTTAGATTTATCACCATTTTTAAAATTTTTTTTTTTTTAATATGGACGGCAAAAACAATTTTCCTGTATAAAAATTGAAATAGACGACATCATATTGAGTTTTCTTTAATATTTCTTTAATTAAGAAAAATCTCGACTAACTTAAGCACAAATAAATTATATGATAGGGAATTTCTTTTTTTTAAATAACATAAAAATTAATTTTATAAATTTACCATGATAAAATTTCGCACCCTTCATTTAAAAATATTTAATAACTTTTTGACCACTTTATTGCACTATTTAATTCTACTGTTATAACTATGCATTTTTTTATATATATAAAAAAAATTTAGTTGTCTCATTTTTTCTCTGATTTTCATCAAAAAATTTTATTCTTGGCCACCATCGATAATCTCTTAGATCGACGGTAGTCTCTTATTATTTCTTTAGATTTTATTTAGTTTCTTTCATTTTTTTCATTACAGGTCTTTGATCTGTTTATTTTTTTTGTTATTTTTTTTTTGAATATTCCTATATAGAGTTATTACCCTTTATGAGATTTGATTATTTATCCTTCATGGAATATGATTATCTCCCAATTGTAAATTTTCTGTTGATATTTCTGCAATCGGACTCACCTAAAGACCAAACAGTCGATTTATGGCTAATCAAAGCCATTGAGTAGAGCGTACAGATCGCCGAATTGTACATTAGAAGAGCTCTGTCAATACGATTAAAAAATAATTTTAAGAAATTTCATGATTTGAGTGAGATTTTATTTTTGTATTTCTTGATTGTACTGTTATTGATATTATTTATTTGTCAAAATATATTTTTGATTTTCAATCAATGAAAGATTAATCTTTTCCATCAAGATAAAAAAATAAATAACTATGCATTTTTGCATTTTAGTTTGTTCATTATTATAGATTAATTATGGACTTCTCTAGACCCTTTTCCCATTTTTTTATGAAAGAAATATTTCTTTCTAGTTTCATTTTCAAACCAATTGTAAATTTTCTATTGATATTTCTGCAATCGGACTCACCTAAAGACCAAACAGTTGATTTATGACTAATCAAAGCCATTGAGTAGAGCGTACAGATCGCCGAATTGTACATTAGAAGAGCTATGTCAACACGATTAAAAAATAATTTTAAGAAATTTCATGATTTGAGTGAGATTTTATTTTTGTATTTCTTGATTGTATTGTTATTGATATTATTTATTTGTCAAAATGTATTTTTGATTTTCAATCAATGAAAGATTAATCTTTTCCATCAAGATAAAAAAATAAATAACTATGCATTTTTGCATTTTAGTTTGTTCATTATTATAGATTAATTATGAGCTTCTCTAGACCCTTTTTCCATTTTTTTTATGAAAGAAATATTTCTTTCTAGTTTCATTTTCAAACCATTAATTGATCCTCATTTTTCAAGCTATTGCCATTATCTATAAAATATCTTTAAAATAACATTTATTATCTTAACAGAAGTTCTTTAAATATTATTAAAAATAAAAGGTATAATATATTCGCGGTCCTCTATATTTGTTACAATGGTTAATTTGACACCTTAACTTACAATTTTGTCATTTTAACACTTAAATTCAGCACTTTTAATCTAATGACATAATATATCTGCCGTCCTTTGTACTTGCCATTTTTTTTTTGTTAGTTTGACACATTTACTTGCAAATTTTAGTCAATCAAATCTTTAAAATGTGGCACATGCTAATTCGCTCTTATATGACACATGTGATGACAGACGTTTAAAAATTACATTTTAGGCAAGTTCAGATGTTAAAATGATAAAACTATAAATAGATGTGTCAAACTGACAAAAAATAACAAATACAGGAAGCTGCAGATGTGTTATGCCAAAATAAAATAAGCACAATTATTTTTAAAATTGAATTCATCAATTAAAATTGTTTTTCTGTTGGTTTGAGTCAATATATATATTGATCACAAAGCTTGCTCGTATAATTATAAAAATTGATCAACAATAAAAATAAACATCACATATGCAAGAATCTGAATGTTCTTATTGTCATCTAGTCTTTGTATGTTCATTGTAATTATATACCCACTATATGCTAGCACCAATCAAAGCCTTTAGAAGCTACCAAAACCATGGGAATTGAATTTGGTTTTGGAGCAAATCAGAGCAGCTTTCGGCAGGGTTACAATGCATATATATGTATTTTTTTGAACAACATTACAATATATATGTTATATTTACTCCAACTTGTTGCAGTAAATATATAATGATGTGAGTTTAAAGGATTATTAATATTATTTATGTACGTAATTGTGCATGTCTAATCTCAAAAAAATATTTTCAGAGCAGCTTTTGGCACGGTTACTGATGAATGCCGACTTCCTTCAAACCTACAAGCACAAAAGAACACCTTGGATGAGCCTAGGATCTCTGATCCGTAGGTTCTCCGATGCTTAAGTTAGAGAAAGTCTATTCAAGATGAAATATAATGTGAGATATGA
>CATIWO010040627.1:0-33802 GCA_949673435.1 Macaranga tanarius
TCAATTTCATGCCACAAGCTTAATCGATATCAATTATTGACTTAATTACTAAATAATCAAACTCCAAATCATTTACTCATAACAGTGGCAAACAAATCTTAAATCACCAATGTTAATTAACAACAGTAATAACATTCTTAATTAACATTGATGAACGTGAATCCGGTTTTAGGACACGGATGCTACATTAACAAAATAAATTTCATGTACAAGAAATAAAATAAATTTTGGATGAAATTACTCTAAAATATTAGACATGTAAAAATACATGACCATTATGTAAAAAAAAAAAAAAATTAAAGTGAACAGTGTTGCTGTGATGAACAGTTCACAGCAAAAGAGCCGTGAACTATTCAAAACAGTAATTTAGCTTGCTGATTTGCTGTCCTGGTTGGGAAGCAAATTTGTTTCCCGGTTGGAGATGGCCTAATATGATTAATTACAACTTTATCATAAATACTTTTTTTTTGGACATACAGTAATGGGGTAAGGGAAAATAACATATGGTGCGGGGACTCGATACTGAGACCTGTAATATCCGTGTTAAGAATTTGGTCTTGGCAGGTATAAATACTTTTTTTTGTTATATGATTAGTTACAATTTTATCATAAATAGATATATTATACCCAATTTTTTCTTTTAAAATTGGTAACATTTTATTATTTTTTTGGCTTATTAGTGCATTAATTATAGAATATTTCTAATTGTACCCTAGTCAGTGTAGAAAGTTAAATTTTGGACTGCCGCATATGGTGTATAACTTCGGGTGGCAAACTAACAATTGAGCCACAAGTACAAATACGGTACCGTTTCAGCTGTTTAAATTCACAGTATAGCCCAACTCAATTCAGCTTCGTCTTCCCTAACCTCCCGTCTTCAGAAAATCAACTGGTAACTCTAGTTCAATCGAAAACTTCCCAAAATAATAATAATAATAATGGAAAAGAAGCCACAAGATGTGTCATCAGCAAAAGCTGTGTTATTAGGAGCTCTAGCTCCTGGTGTTAACGTTAGTCCTATGTTCTTTTGCTTCAAATTTTCTTGGAAAGATATGGCCTTGATCTACAAAATACTGATGTTTTTTGTTGTATAATTTTCAGGGTCCAACATGGAATATGCTGAAATCTGCGTTTCTGTTACTGGGTTTATGTCTTGCTGTTATGCTTGGCTTAGCATTCTCTTCAAGTGACTCTTTACTGATACTTCATGTTGGGTTTCTTGTCTTAATCACTGCCACCCTTTTCTTACTTCTTTGCTGGTAATGTAATTTCTTTGCTAAAGTTTCTTACTTTTTGAATAATTTGTGTTAATTGAAATAAAGGGTTTCCTTTTACCTTTTTTTTTTCCTTTTGGATTGACATGGTCAGAAATTGTTTAATTTTATGTCCTAATAACTTGTCCTATTAGCTTAGCTTCAGCTTTATATTTGCTGTTTGTTGGTTGATAATATAGAATTAGGCATGTATTTGAATTGTTTTGCGTTGCAATTCATTATATTGTTTCTACAACCAGAATTCAACCTCAGATTGATGTTTGTGTCCAATTTCTTTGCTGTCTTGCTTATGGATATTTATTGGCTGTATAAAGCTGCAAATCACAAATCTTTCTCTATTTCTATTGAATTGGGGAAATGATTTGTGCAAGTAGTCATGTACACACAGTTTTTGACGCTGACTGGTTTTAAGTGATGGTTAAACTTATGGATCGTTTTGAAATTTGAAGCATTGGATTTTATGTTTGCTAAATATCATTTAATGACACCGTCAATGCTCCTCTGATTTCAGTAGTAATCATTGAAGTTCTAACTTGCCTCAGCACACAGATGTATCACTTTTGGCTCCTACATTTTAAGTTTTTAACCGTAAATGTTATGTTGTCTCTTTGTTGCTTGACTAGAGGTCATCATTGTTTCAGCCTAAATGGTAGATAGGAAACTGAGAACTAAGAAGTAAATGAAGCTGTCTATTATTTGCATCTGATTTGTTAGTAGAGGTATTAGAGAACTGGTCCCTGCTTATGAGATTCAACCATTAATAAGCCAAATGTTAGGTAAACAAAGAGAAAGCATGACTTTTTCATGGATTTGATTGGGTTGTGCTTCTGAAGTTTCAATGGGGTATTATTTAAACAAACATGATCATGTGCTTTTCTTTGAACAAAGAAAGTTATGCCAATAAATGTGCTAAAAACTCAACATAAAGGAAAAGAAGGGCAGATAATCAACTAGGAATTTGGTTTGATTTATTTCATTATATACTTCCTGGAAGTGATTCATGGGATGCATTGGAATTTGCATTTTAATTTTGAAAATAGATGGTTGATATGGACATCTTAATTTGTATACTTCCGGAAGCAGAATTGTTGAATTCCCTCTGCAGGTTTCTTTCCCAGATTGGTCTAGTATCAGTCGACCATCAAATGCGAGAATTGGACTTGGTCCCAAATGATCATAGAGAATGAGAAGAGAAGAAGATATTTTTCATGATCATAGAGAATGAGAAGAGAAGAAGATATTTTGTCTGAATATGTTTTTGGCAGAGAAGAGGTGAAGGCACCATCAACAAAAGAAAGAGCTGTAAACTTTACTTCATGACAACATTACACAAAAGATGGTTACAACATGTGATGCAAACATCCATAAAGAAATGAGAAGAAAACATTAGAAGAGCAGCAAGAAAACCACCATAGGTCGCACCCGATTATGTTTTCCTGAACAATTCTCAGCATGCATAATCGCTTCTTTCTGTCATTCATTTTTATCTTCCTTCTGCTTATGTTTTTCATTTTTGGACTTGATGAAACAGAAACATGAGCAGCATGGAAACTGAAACAAGAACTTCATCTCTTTTTGTTTTGATTTCAAATATGTTCAGAAACCCTTCTGTATATAGGGACAAACACATGGTCACTTTATGCATTATTTATCTCTTTCGATGCCATTCCTATCTCTTTGCATGCAAAGATGCCTAACTTCTCCATTTTCATATTCATGATTATTAGCATATAATATTATATCTTATGCTTCTCCATGAGGCCATAGTGCTGCTCTTTGCATTTCCCAGGCCTAAAGGGATAAAAAAGGGTTTAACAAGGTGGGTCGATTTTGTATTTGCTTTGCTTCAAGAAAATGCTTTCTAAGCTGTTAAACAAAGGAAAGTGCAGAAATTATATTCCTTAAAAAAGCATAATTTTGAGCGACTTAATGAAAAGGTGAACAATCCAGTGGCCACCTCGAAAAGAACAGAATATATGCCATCCTGCTCCTGCTACTCTACAGGATGTCCCTGCAGCAGATTCATCATTGTAGCTCGGCTCTTTTACTGGCAAAAGGCTGTAATAAATATATTAATGAGCTCTCACTTGGTGGTACTATCAAATCAGCCCGTATGATAATATATACTTATAATATATAAGTACCATTTATACAATAAGACGATAGTCTTGGGTCGAGCGGGCTAACGCTGAACAAAAGACATAGTTGATAAAGGAGTTGAAGGAGCGCTTGAGCTTGAAGTTTTAAATAAGAAAATTACTGTCTACTTTGGTGCATTACAAACTATTATATTAATAACTATAATTAAATAACTATCAATCCAACAATATTTAATTTTATTTATATAGATACATATATGTATTAAAGAAGAACTACAATATCATACAAACAAAATAACAGTAATTTATAAAATACAGCATAGTGTGACAGTAAGTATATTCATATCAATATCTGGCCTTCAAAAATGAGTTGGCCAACCTTAGCTTTCACAGGTCCAGTTCAAAAAAATGTGTATTGTCAAAAAAGGAGTTGGAAAATCTTAAATGGAGCTGATCTTTTTTTTTTTTTTTTTAACATATAGTTTGAAGTCATTAATTCCCAACACCATAAGGGGGAAACCAAGTAGGTGAGAGTTCGATCTTTAGTCTCCACAATAGATGTTCACATTTTTTACCACTTGAGCTGCTCACGGGGGACAAATGCAGGCCATCTAATATTCAGAATTACCAAAAGCAGGCACAACCATGAGCTGTTGGGAGTTTCATTCTTCTATTGGTCTTGGTGTTGTAATGTTATTGTTAATTTTTGGCAGATAAAGTTGTCAATTACTTGTAAATGTGGTCCATTATTATCACCTTGCAATAAAAATGAAATTACTTAGCTAATTTAATTTCTTGTTCTTAATATGCTTTGATTGTCTAAAAATGGTATGCAATCCTAATTTATCAACAAACCTAACCAACATTTGGAAAAAAAAAAAAGAAAGTCAAATATGCAACATGACAGTCTTTTTTTTTTTTTCAAGCAACATGACAGTCTAATCTGTCACTTTGGGCAAACTTCTAAAATTAAATTGTACTACTGTGTATATATTTATTTATTTATATATTTTTTAACTTTTAACATATTCATATTTTTAATCAAACACCAGTAATTATTTTATCACAACTTTATTTATACTTTACTTTCATCACAATGATCTGATTATTTTTATACATCCAATAGTAGTTATTATAAAGTAAACTCTATTTTTGTGAAAAATAAAGACATTACAAAATTTTAAAAAATATACTTTTTCTCACCACTAACAGCAACTATAAAAAGACTTATTTAATTAATTTTTAAAATGATTGCTGATAGTTGTAGCTTATGGTTGATAGCTTATCAATTTTAAATATTTGATAAACTTATTAGCAATTATTGTTGATCTTAGTTGATTGTTTAGACATATACTAATGTGTGTGTGTTGAGAATAATTTATATCCTATAAAAATAAAATATAATTTTATACTTATAGTTAAAAATATTGAGACCAAATTTATTTATTATGTATATAATTTTAAAAACTAAATATATTTATTTTTATCAATTATTGAAGACAAATTTATATAAGCGTTAATCTTTATTATTATTAACACTAGAACTAATTTTTTAACATTTTTTTGTTAATATTATATATGCGGTTAATTTTTAAATAATTTTGTATTTATTTTTTTATATTGAGTTAATTTTAATTATTTAAAATTAAATAAAGGATAAAATAATAAATATATTTAAAAAAATATAACAATTCATGAAAATTATAAATTAAAGTTGACATACACTGTAATTTTTAGTATTTTACTACCGATTATTTTAAAAATTTAACGAAATATTATAATTATAGCTGTTAGAAACTAAACAACTAGATAGCTGTAGTAAATAAATTACTTTCAACGGTTATATCAAATACTCTCTAACAATCAAACACTAATTAAAAAAATACAAAAAAAGATAAAAATGAATTTTGGTAAAAAATACAGCTAAGTACTAACCCTATGATTGTATTTTGATGCGTTTTACAAGAAAAATCATACTCGATAAAGTAATAAAAATTCTTTTTTATAGAGAAAAATCCACAGCCTCCTACGCCACCAAAATCTAGTCATCGTCTTTGTCATAAAGAGCTGAAAAGCGCGCACACACACACCATCCTCGGGGCCCTCTCTTCGCCTCCATATATATAAAAGCCAAAATTTGTTTGTTTTGTCTCTATTTTTATTTTCTTCCTTTTCTACTCGCTTTGTTTTTGCATGGCACTGTCACTTAGCTGCTCGCTTAGTTAATTAGTCAGGTAATACATATATCAATCACCATCATCATCATCATCATCATCATCTTTTCTCTGTCTCTATGCGTTTCTTTTTCAAAACCAACTGTGGGTTTTACTCTTAATTCATAATCTTCATCTGGGTACCCTCTCGTCTTCTTTTTTATTGTTTTAGCACTATCTTTAATTTTTTCTTGACGTATATATACTTATTTGTTTATATATTTAGATATATACTGATAGATTCTTTTTCTTTAATTTACTCTTTGGTTGATGTAAGCGTCAAAGTTTGGAGCGCGGTGTGAGTGTTTGTAGTTGAAGAGTGATCATGGCCTCATCAGATGAAGATGATCGATATTGGGATGCTGAAAATATGTTAGTTTTTGTTTTTTTGGTTGCTTTCAGTGATGTTCTTGGTTCAGTTTTCTTTTTATTCGTTCCTTACATCATTTTTCTTGAATATATGAATGTGAGTTTGATTGAAATTGTGTTTTCTTTGATATTATTGGGTTTAATTTATAGGCTTGATTTGTACTTGCACGATTATTTGGTTAAAAAGAAGTTGCATACTACCGCTGCAATCTTCAGAAGAGAAGCAAATGTTCCTACAGTTCCTGCAGTTGGTATGTTCTATATTGCTTTAATTTTTTTTTAATGAGGAATTCAATCTTTTCTTATGGATTCAAAGGCCAATAACGAATGTGCATTCTTGATGTTAATGATTATGTGATGTAAATTTTCTGAAATATGCTTCATAATTCATGATCAATTTTATTAGTTTCTAATGCATACCCTTCCTTTAAGAATGTAAATATGTGGATTGATCCAATGTGTCTGTACTTGCAAGTAACTACTACTGAATGATGGCTTCTTGTTCTTTTTTATTTTGTTTTTCTCTGCCATTATAATGAGCTTTATTTTGTTTTTATTGCTGATTTGATTATATATGTTTTGCTTTCAGCAATTGATGGGTTCTTAAGTGAATGGTGGACGATATTTTATGATATTTTTGCCTCTCTCCAATATGAGCAACTTGACCATCAGGAGGCCCAAACAAATTCCTTAGTTCAGGTAATAGTTTGATGAATGAAAAGCATTTTCATGTATGCGATTTCTTTGTGTTAACTGTTAAGAGGGTGCATCCTTTTTGTTGAATTATTTCAGACTGGACAATTGTCGCAAAATGAGATTCAAAATCTCTATCAGATTAGGCCACCGTTAGCTGAAAATCAGCAGAGGCCAAGACAGTTTCCTATTGGCCCTGACTATAAGATTTTGGCTCGGCCTCCAGGACACCCTATCAGCAATTTAAATCCAAGGTGTTTACAGTACATACTATTGTATTTTGTTTTAGTTATCTATTTCATACTGTTTTTTGACCCCAAGTTCTTGTATTTCAGAATTCTACAGCGGCAAATTAGGAATAATCAGGTTGAACAGCTAGTTCTAACAGTACGGCCTAATACTATAATCTCTTAGTTAGAATTCCAAATTGCTAGAGTTTAATAAAGTTTAAACAATTTACTTATTTGCAGCAGAGTAGAAATGCTAACTGCATTCCTAGAGCTATGCAGCAGAATAGAAATGCCAACAGCACTGCTGGAGCTAATCCTACAGACATTATTCTCCATGGAGCACAAAAGGGCACATCTCCAAGAACTAGATCTTCTGGTGCAGGTTTGGTTTTTCCACTCTAAGTTGATGAATTCTTCTCTAGTGATTTAACTTTAACTTGTATCTTTGCAGGTGTGCATTCCAATCGCTGGCTTCCAAACTTACTTATGCAGACACCCTACAGTGCAGGACCTTCATCACTGACACCTGCTAATTTTTATGGTCGAGGTCTCATACTTCCCAAGACTAATTTGAGTGGAAAAGATGCACAGGTTAGTGCTAATGACTAGATGATGAAGTCATTAATTTCATGTTTGTTCAAATGTAGTTGTTAAAAGATCTTTTTAAAGTTTAATCTGTTCTGTTTTATTGTTGGAATGAAATAGATGATGGTCCAAAGAAAGCAAATCGAAGATCGCCAAGGTTGTGATAATCAGCATCCCCAGCAGCAATTACCAGAAGTACTAATCTTTAAAGCTATTTTTATGAGTAATTCTGTATTAAAGGTACTATGCTTCCCATTTTTTCTAATTTATGCTCACCTGCTTTTGATCAGAATGGAAGAAAGAGGAGAAGACTGTCATATCCAAGAGCTGGAAACAAAAACTTGGTAGGTCAATCACCTTAGAAACAAAAAGGTCTCCTTTCACTTCAAAGGGAAAGAGATCGTATATTTTCATTGCAGTAAATGAACTTATATGAAGCTTAAGTCGTCCGCTATAAATAATGTAGCATTCTTCGTGGAATTTGCATTTCATAGGGTCATGCAGATGTTGAAGTTGATAAACCTGTGGATGAAATCGAATCTTTTTTATCCACTGACGATAAAAAAGATGACAACGAAGGCACTCCCGACAGCACTTTGAAACATACCTCTACAGCTTTTAGTAAAGCTGATCATAAAGGTATCTTCTAAGCTACAAACGTAATTAGATACTAATTAATGCAGTGAAACTTGTGAGCGGTGTACACTAGACTTTAGCCTCTCTAATTAGCGCACTTTGTATACGAGGTTTTGTTACTGTCTTGTAGGCTTCACTTTTGAAGAGATTGGTTCTCTTTACTTGAGCAAAAGCAAG
This sequence comes from Macaranga tanarius, assembly GCA_949673435.1. Lineage (NCBI taxonomy): Eukaryota > Viridiplantae > Streptophyta > Magnoliopsida > Malpighiales > Euphorbiaceae > Macaranga > Macaranga tanarius. The sequence goes on from CATIWO010040627.1 coordinate 8,277, forward strand.
GTGCTGTGCTGCCAATTTTCATCTGGCGGGAGACTTATAGCCAGTGCTGGACATGACAAGAAGGTACTTTGAGGCCATCTGTATTTCCGGTTCTATGTTTAACCTTCTTTGTATTTGTTGATTTCAGTGGTTCATTTCTTGTGGCAGGTTTTTATTTGGGACATGGAAACTTTTGAGTTCAATGATTCATTGCAAGAACATTCTTCTATAATTACAGATATTCGGTTCAGACCAAATTCGACTATTCTTGCCACATCTTCCTTCGATAGAACATTGCGAATATGGGATGCAGCCAAAGTAGTAACACTCTTTGTCTAATTCTCCTATCTTGATTGTACTGCTGTTATGAATTTTAGTCTTCTTGTTAGCAAAGTAAATACCTTGTTACATTTCTCTCATTCACATTATACTTTGCAGGATGAACACCTTAGATTACTGTTTCATAATAATCTTATTAATACCTTATTATTTAACCAAACTCCTATCATACAATCACATTAGTTTTCTGTACACTGCAGCCGAGCAAATCAATTCTCCAGCTTCTTGGGCATTCTGAACAAGTGATGGCATTGGATTTTCACCCAAGAAAGGTGGACCTCCTTTGCTCATGTGACTTTAATGATGAGATTCGATTATGGAATGTCAACCATGGTGCCTGCATAAAAGTTTCTAAGGGAGCCACTAAACAGGTCAGATTCCAGCCTCAATGTGGCACGTTATTGGCAACTGCATCTGGAAATATTATCAATGTAATTGATGTTGGCAATGATACTCGCGTCCAATTCAACTTGAAGGTAATTCTTAAATAATTTCACCAGGAAACCATAATCGTTTCTCTACTTCTACTTAGCAATTCCTTACAGTCTCTGCAAGTTCTTTGTGTTTTCAGGGTCATGCTAAAGAAGTCATTTCTCTTTGCTGGGATAGCAGTGGAAAGTATATTGCATCTGTCAGCGAAGACAGTGCACGAGTGTGGTCACTTGCATCAGGTGGAAATTGCATGCATGAATTGCTTTCAAATGGTAACAAATTACGGTCGTGCGCCTTCCATCCTGGACATTCACAACTACTGATGATTGGTGGTTACCAGGTACTTGCCTCTTGAATAATACTCACTTTGCCCTTTTGTTGTTTTCTGCAGATTGTTGCTTTGCTGTGAGAACTAACTGCTTGGTTGTTTTATAGTCACTGAAGCTGTGGAATCCAATTGATGGCCACAAAACACGGGTAGTTTCAGCACATAAAGGTTTAATTTCTGCACTGGCTGGTTCAGTAGAGACTCAAATGATTGCCTCAGCAAGCCATGACCGATGTGTCAAGTTGTGGAAATGAGACCTTTTCCGTTGTGGATCCCTCCATGTCTGCATTCATATGTGGGTCCATGGAGGTTTGTGAACTATATCATCTTACAGGTTTAAGATACATTTATTTCATGTTTTCTAACAGAGGCATAGATGGCAATTTTGACGAGTTCCATTTTATCAAGAGAATAAACTTGTCATAGCACAACAGGCAAAGATAGAATACTTTCAATCATATATCTTAGACAGGAGTATACCCAAATATATCATCAAATGTAGTAAGCAAGAAAAAGAAAAATTGCAGTAAAATGCTGTTATGTTTGCTTTCTGTCTGTTTTCAGTTTACAAAGTATTCTACGATGAGATGCATTTTATCATTCAATGCTTCAGTAGCAATTCCCTGCTTTGCCTTGAGCCATGTACAAGTATGATAATGTAGTGCCAACCGAGAAAATTTGCACACATCATTGGATGAACTTATTGGTTGTTTGGTGAAAATATTGATAGAAAATTTTCAGTCACAAGGCCTTGATTTGCAATGGACGACTACTATTTGAGATATGCATGATGATCATAAGCTTACTGAATAATTCTCCATTCCTGTAAACCGCAATTACATTAGCCGGATTGGCCATTTCAGGTAGAATGGAACTATCATTTATTTATATTAATGCGAAATATGATCATTTTCTTTTGATATGACATAACAAAAAGGAGTTTCTAATTGCATCTGAGGGTTTAAAAAAGATTACTACAAAAAAATCTTGAGCATAATACAATAGAAGGATGAAAAAATCAAAACCAAAAAAAAAAAAAAAAAAAAAAGGAAAAAAGAGACAGAGAACCCCTGCCTCTTCTATATCCATCACTTCCATAGTTCTTCCATTGGGATCCCACGCTCACGAGCAACATCACGGAATTGCCTCATTTTTTGCACTGCAACAACAGTAGCTCTGGCATTGTTGAGAGCATTCTTACTTCTAATTTGCTTTCCTAAGGCATTCTCAACACCTGCCATTTCAAGAACGATTCTCACAGCACCTCCAGCGATCACTCCAGTACCAGGTGAGGCAGGTCTAAGCATCACCTTTGCTGCCCCATAATCTCCTTCAGATCTGCCATCCAATAAACCCAAATAAATTAATTACAGCATACTAGTGTTGGCATCTAGTTAATTTTAGGAATACAGTTCCACTTCCACTATTCATAGCTGGAAACACTTTTACGTCTATGCTTTCTGTTCAAGATGCATATCCAGCATTTGGTCAAAAAAAAAAAAAGATGCATATCCAGCAAACCTTCAGAGAATATAAATTGAAAATATGCAATCCAGTCCAATGTACTTCAGACTAACATATTGGTTTTCCTAAATCCTAAGTACTTGCATAATGGAAGTCAGGAAAATCAACCTATGTCATGTCTGAAGTTCACATAACATGACAGTGACATTAGGAAAGCCAACCTATGTCTGCAGTTCATATAACATGACAATGACATTATAAAAGCCCTGGCATCAGTTCAAAAGCTAAACAGGAGCAATTAATTTAACAGCTCATACAAATTACTGACTAATATGACCATCATCCTGATGGATTTCACACTGCTATAATGCAAAGATCGTTTAAGTTCAGTCTTTCAGTCTAGAGGTGGGTAGATATCAATTGATGCTGATATCTGTGATTGTGCTCCAGGTCAACATCAGCTAGATGACAAGAAGATGATAGAAGTCTTGGATGAGCAATTTGAAATAAATTGGCACAATGATCAAGAGTCCAAGATTTCCTGCTCAGACAAGAGCAGGGATCAGAATAGAATGCCTCAATTATGCCATGACGGCAGGGAATGGACCATTAAGATTTTGGAGACACATATTACTAAAACATGCCTTTTAAAAAATTAGGAATCCAATTATCGAGCAACAATTTAATTAAGTAAATCAAGCAATGAAAACCCACTGCAAGTCTGCAACCAATTCGATCCGAAAAATTTGCATCAAGCACCTTAATAGACTTGGCTCAACAATGATTAAAATAGTCAATGTCATGTGCTTAAGGGTGATCTCACATAACGCTAAGTTGGACTCTCATTAGTAAGTAGAGCAATGAATTCAGTCTAATTGTACAGAAACAAAGCAACACTTAAAAGTCAGCTCCTACTACTCCTAAATACAATCAAAGCCACTAGTTTGGATGAAATGAATTTAAACTTCATATAATCATCTTCATAAAACTGCTCCAGAACATAACTAATCTCACAATTAACCTCAAGTCTCAAGACATAAATTTTAGGTGCAAACAAAACAGAAAATCACTGAAAACAAACAAAGAATCAACAAAACAAGAATAAAGCAAGAAACTTTAAACACAAAACAATTGCCCAGATAATAAAGCATAATTCTTTTTAATGAAACACGCACCTGTGAGGGAAGGTCAAGTACTTAGTCATAGGCACAGTAATAACATTCCTCCTAGCATTAATAGCTGATTTCTGGACAGCAGCAATAACTTCCTTAGCTTTAGCAACACCAACACCAACTTGTCCTTGTTTATCACCAACAACGACAATTGCTCTAAAATGTAACTGTTTCCCTCCTTTAACAACCTTAGTCACTCTTCTCACTTGAACGACTCTCTCTTCAAACCCATCCCTAATCTTCTCCTTTTTACCTTTGGACCCAAACCCAGTTGTTTTTTTCACTTTAGAATCCATTACATACACATCATTTCCCAAATAACTCACTCCACTATAGGCGGGTCCGTACAGCTCCTCATAAGCAGCACAGATTTCTTCTTCAGTTTCCATGGGTAGTTCATCGTAATTAGGCTCAGGAACGAAGTCTTCAGGTGGGGTTGGTGGGTCGAAAACGAAGTCTTCATCTGGGTTGAGATTGTCGAAGAAAATGGTGTCAATGTCACTTGAATTGGCTCTTGTTACAGTAGTAATGGTGATGGGTTGGGAAGAGAGGAAGAGAAATGGAGGTAATTTGGGAGAGAATCTGGAAAAGGGTTTGTTGGTGATGGGTTTTAGAAGAGAAAGGCGAGGACTTGGTGTGTGGAAAAAGAGTGATGAGAGAGCTGATGATGCTACTGTTGCTGCCATTTTTAAGCAGAGAAAGTGAAAAATGAGGCTTATCTCCAAATGCTGAAATGAAGGGTATAACTATAATGGAAGGATGAGAGACCATCGTGCTTGATGATGTTGATGATGATGATGGCAGGGTAAAATTGGAAAGCAAAATTATGTCTTTTCTTTTTAATTTCAAAAGAATTAAAGTCATTTTATCAGCAACTTAATGCTATGAAATTCATTTTAAAATATTATGAGTTCAGTTAATTTTTTTTATATTTAATAAAAAAATAACTAATAATATGTGAGTTTGATTGACAAAAATCTCATTCACATTGAGATCCATAACCTTTAACCATAAATTTTAATTTCTTTATGAATGGCTGGGTACTATTGATATTTGAATGCTACTAAAGCAATTCATTTACACCAGAACTAACTCTTAATCGTTTTACCTAAAATATTTTAAATTTTGGTATATTAGTCCCAAAATTATACAATTGTGCATTGGTTACACTTACAACTGACAAGTTCAGGAGGCAAATTGCTACTTAACCCTTTGAAGTTTTTTTTTTTTTTTTTGTCTGTTTAAAGCCCTAGGGGCTTCCGGGAGAGCGGGGAGGAAGGAGTGTTAAACCCCGCTCTACTACCATGGATTATCGGTGTTAAACCTCACACGACAAGGATATTACATCATCCGTGGGTGTACCTTTGATGTTTGAAGTCACATTGTGAGTTAAAGGGAAATGTGGCCGTGGATCAATGGCCCATCTGATTCTTTGATACATTTATCTATCCGAATAGACTTTGGGCTGAGTGACAACCACTTCTCAACCGATCCATTGAACTTCACCATTTTCCACTTGATCTCTTGTAGTTGTAGAGAACAAGAAGTTCCACATCTCCAGTGGAGGAGAACATGTGTCAACTAGCTAATCCGCCAACCGACGCAGTTAAATGATAAGCCTCCACTATTACTACGCGTGTTAAAAACTAGCCTGCGTGCTGCTTCAGTAAGCTGCCACAATTGTCTCTTCGATCCATTATAACTTGCAAAGATTGAGGAGACGCTAACATTAATTCTAAATTTTGAAGAAGAAGAAGAAAAACTCCTTACAATCTTTAATCTTATTAACAATGGCAGCATTTTCTATAATAAAAAACGCCATGTTCAATCTCTCAAAAACTTTCCCTCATTCTTGTTCCCTTTTTCCCGGTTCCACCCGCAAGGTCTCTCGGGTCTGCTTCGCCTCTGCCTCTAAGCATAACACGGTATTTAAAATTGCCTCTGTGTATATAAATTTTTTATCTTTAGAAATCTTGAATACGCATTTTTTGTCTGGTTTTGTAGTTCGAGGACCGCAATGCGGAGGATGATAAAGATTTCACTGATGTGGCCAAAGAAAGGACCAAGGACGGTATGGAGAGAGCAAGAGAACGAGCTGAACATGCAAGAGAACAATCCGAAGAAATAAAAGAAAAGGCTAAAGAAGAAGCAGAGGACATGAAAGAAAAAGCAAAAGGGTACGCACACGAAACTAAAGAAAGTGCAACAGAGGTGGCTCAATCAGCAGCAGAGAGGACTAAAGAAGGAGCACGTAAAGCAGCAGAGACCGCAGAAGGAACGAAAGAGAAAGCAAAAAAATACGCAGCTGGTGCTAAGGAGAAAGCAGAAGAAGGGACAGAGAGAGTTGCGGACGTTGCACATGACATGAAGGAGAAGGCTAAGGACTACTCGGATGCAGCTGTTGATATGGCCAGAGAAGGGACGATTAAGGTGGTGGAAACGGTGGGAAGTGTAGGAGAGAAAACGAAGCAGACAGTGAAGGGAGCTTGGGATGCGTCCAAGAACACTACACACAAGATAAAGGAGAAGGTTGTCGGAAAAGACACCAGCAGCAGCGGCAGCGACGAGGATGATTATGATAAAAGAGGGAAGGTAATGGATGAAGATGTGGTGGAGTTGAGAAGGCGTGCTGGTGGAGCTGGAGAGAGTGATGATGTGAAGAAGAGAGAGGATTAATTGCATTCATTAGTGAATTTGGTTCAATCTTTTTTTGTTGTGTTCTAATCAAGTAAAATTGCCAATGACAAAATAAACTGCATGATAACTGTGGAGTACTAGCTATATCTATGTTATAATGAAGGAATATTTTCCCTAGATATGAGCTATATCTTGTTTCTTGCTGTTGAAAACAATATCTTGTTTGGGTATACCAAAATATCCCTAAAATTAATATTATTTTAGCCCCTGTAAAATGGTGTTTTTTTTATAATTTTAAATTTTTTTTACGCCGTGTGTTACCACCATCCATCTTGTTTCTTGAAGCAATGCATGTAATCCATCTTGATCTATCTTGTTTCTTGAAGTAATGCAGAGTTTTTTTTATATGATTTTAAGTATTCAGTAAACAACAGGATAGTAAATAGATGATCTGAATACTTTTGAATAGGAGTTGGAATTACTGATTACTTCTATCTAATTAAGAGTTACTCAATGAACAGAAATTATCATTTGATTACGAGCTAAGTTGATTAGAGATTTAGTTACATTATTTATCTTATTATCTTGATTTGCGATTAGAGATTTGGTTACATTATTTATCTTATCATCTTGAGTTGCCTCAGTACGTAGTACCATATATCAATTTGCAATTTTTAGCATGTTGAACTTATCCAAGATTCACTGGGACGCCAAAGAAAATTAATTCGAAGACCCAGCCCAGCGTACGTCAATCTTGATAAGAGTAAAATGAAGTTGGAGAAGCCTAAGTCCATCCCATGAAAAGGGTACTTTATATATAGAGTTTGAGTACACCGTTAATGGGGAACACATCCTTTGCTCAAACATTCAAAAAAAAAAAAAAAGACGAGTAAAGCTAGTAAGGGGGTACATACTTAGCACCCGCCACCCAATCGAGCCCAACTATTGACCCAAAGAAAACACTTAAAATGAAATTTCTGGTATCTAGCCCTGACTTTGAACGAGTCTGCTTGAGAAGGTACAACCACTTTTCTTTTTCAACAACTCAAAAACTTAAGCACACACAGTGTGGTGATCATTAACACAAATGTATTAAGGGATTGAATTAATTAGATAGATCCGATGAACCCATAAAGAAAATCGGTTTGCTTACCTATAAAGAAGATGAATTGCTTTTCAGCATTTATTCTTCACATTAAAAATTTAAATTTGAAATTTTATTTTAAAAAATTAATTTTTTTTTGTCACTTAAGACAATAAATGTAATAAAAGAAAATTGCTTGTTTCCATACACACTTGAAGAATCCAAACCTTTTGTACTTGAACTAGCAAATATCTATTTGCCCAAATCTTTTTTTTTGAGAATGCCCAAATCAAATTTTAAAGCTAGTAATATGGAGAGTCAAGCTTACAAGCAAGACATAGCATTAATTAGAAGGTGATGATACTGAGTACTACTATATGGACCATAATAAGCACAAGTACAACCCTACCACATCATCATTCACGAACAAGAAATGAAAACAACTAAACAAAGAATATATATATATAAAGGACGATGATGGTTGGGCGTCGCAAGGCGCCCATCGCAAAGAAAATTGACCAAAATTTTCCCTCTTTCAAACCTAACAAGCAACCCCAAGACTCCGCTAAGTACTTCTCAGCCGACTAGGCCAAGCAGCACTCAGCTCCGGGTAACAGTACTATTAATAAATTTAGCTCCTATCTATATATACCGGGGGTGAATTAGAAGGGAAGAGCAGCCCTCGTAATCGATGATATGTTCTATCTATCTATCCGATTCCGTTGCTGTTAAGCGTTGTGGGGAGGGGAGCTAGAGTTCTCTACCGATGAGAGGGCATTTGAAATTTTTTTTAAGAATTTTTTAATTTTTTTATCCCTGAGACATTTTTCATATATAAATAAGGTGACGATAATGATCTCCCGCAGCGTAATAAAAAAAATTCTAAAAGTGCCCCTAATTTAGAAAAGAGAACAAAACGGTAAACCTCGCGGAGCGCGACATGATTACCCATATAAATATAAATATAAATATGAATATAACAACAAGAAGAAATGTTTTATAGTGTTTGTCCACAAATAAGGTCATATGAGGACATAGGAGCAGTTGTAACCCCTAACGGATTATGGGTGTCATCCCTCTTTTCTGTTATAATATTGTGCCTTAATGGCATTGGCATTGGCATTGGCATTGGCACTTGGCACGTGCTTCTCTCCATCGTCCTTCAGCAATTCTAGTTTTTGGACTGTCGCAATAAATCACAGAAGTGACAAGGTTCTTCATGCACTCAATCTTGAATTATCAAAACTACCCTTTCACCACCTGCCTCAATATCGGGTTAGTGTTAATGTACATTAATGGGTCATTGCTCGTTGCCTCTTCTTGTTCTTTATTTGGAAACCTGTTTTTATTGAGCAAATTTATTTTTGATATAAATTCAAATGATGTAGAACACAAAAAACATGGGGGGACAGGAGGGTCTTTTATTGATTGAATGAAATGAATGTTGAAGTTATCATCAAGAATGGGCGTCCAAATGGCGCAAAAACGTGATGTCAGTGGGTACAGAAATTAATTTAAAAAATAATAAAATAAATAAACAAATGTAGACAATGAAAGAAACACAAAAGTGGGAGAGCAAAAAAGAACAAGAAAAAAGAAAGAAGAAACTCTGACACACGCATACAGCCACCGCACTACCACCACCAGCCACCGCACCCTACCTCCTTCACCGCGTGTTCACCAGTTCTTCCCACCTTACTTGTGTTGTATGCACTTACAGTAACCTATATACATAGTAATAGTTAATATATAATACTTGTTTCTTGATCTTGATCGTGTTTTATCAAACTTATGTATTCATTTTGGAAGCAATTTTTTTTGACCTTGAGGTTTCTTGTTTTTTCTTTTCTGGGTGGACAGTAGCATGTACGTGAAGTATATTTAATAATCTTGATGCAGAGGGTTGTCTGATCAAGACAAATGAACTGGGGTTTATTTAGTTTAGCTTAATTAATTTTATGCCATGTTTTTTTTTTTGTTTAATTCAATTATTACTAAATCCATGACCCTGAAAAATCTCAATTTCTTTCTTCAGTGTTGCTCTACCAAAGATTAAGACCTTTCCTTTCTGAGCTTTGTCCTCTCCCGACAACCGTACACAGTTATCTTTTACACAAATAAATACAGGTGTTTCTTTATCGTCTGTTCTTGTTGCTGCTGTTACTTACTAATATATGTATATATATAGTTAAAAGAAAGAGAGAAGTGGGTGGAGTGAAAATCTTGGGGGATTTTGGGGGATATGGAGTTCCTGATTTTGTATTTGGTGTTATTTGGTGAATATTTATTAATGAGAGAGAGGGAGACACTGGTTTGCTATGGTGGTGGGTGGGCATGCACAAGGTAAAAAACAATCAGGCCATGGTTTTTCAACTCTAATCACTAATATTGGATTCTCATTAGACACGTTCATCTTCACTTCTCCATTCTCTATATCTTTGAAACGCCCTTCCTCCCCTTCAAAAACCTCCATGCACCAACCAAACATAACACACAAACTAAAAAGGCTATAATCCATTTCTTTAAGTCTAACAACTTAAATCTATAACCAAAAACCAATCATCAAGAAATAGCAGTATGCAACAAGATCATAATAAGCAGAATCAAGATCGAAGGGTGAAACCCATGCAAGGAGATAATCAGAATCAAGAGCAGCACCAACCCCTGCCACAGAAATGCCCTCGTTGTGAATCACTGAATACAAAGTTCTGTTATTACAATAATTACAGTTTGTCTCAGCCTCGATATTTCTGCAAGACTTGTAGAAGATATTGGACTCAAGGTGGAACCCTAAGGAATGTCCCTGTTGGTGGCGGCTGCCGAAAAGGAAAGCGGGCGAAGACATCATCATCAACAATCACTATATCTTCCTCTAGTGAAAATTCCGGGTCTCAATCTTTGCAACAGCCACAGAGTTTGATAACCTCAACACAAAATATGATAACTAACACAAATTTAAGCAGTAGTGTTAGTCTTGGCTTAAGGGCTAAGGAATCAGGTAGTATGGTTTCAGCTCCTGGAATTTCTTCAATGGGATCTTATAGCTATTCTGGAGGTGGTGGATTCTTGATGAATTCTTTAGGAGCAATTCAATGTTTAAATAACCAACCACCACAATCTTTTACTCCAAATCATCAAACAGTGAATTTTGGTAGAGATTTTGGAGGAGCTACATCAAATCTGAACCTTCTGCATGGTTTTAGTGCTGCTGTTCCTTCTTTTGGGTACCAAATGGCTAGTAGAGATAACAAGAGTGCTGGAGACCATACTTTTTATGCTGCTAGTTCTTCTCATCAACAGCAGCAAAATTGGCAACACGGAGCAGGCTTTACCAGCAGCAACACTAACCCTATTACTGTGTCTGATACTGCTCTGTGGAGTGTCAGCACCAGCACCACAATAGGCAACACTAGCAGCCGCAGCAATGCCAACGGTGAGTCTTTTACTTTCAACTCAACCGATCAGTGGCATCATGACCTGCCAGATTATGGTGCTCCACCATGATTTAGCTGGCTCTATCCCTATATATATTGATCTTCTTTGGCCCAAGCTCCATACAACAGACAGCTGCATGACTTTCTATAAAGCTTTGCTTTTTTTTTTTTGGGGTATACAGATCACCGATGAATCTTTTTCTTTTTCTTTTTCTTTTTCTTTTTACCTGTTTCTCTTTACAATATTATAAAAAAATGGTTTCATTTGGTGGGTTGGGGACCTGGAAGCAAATGGAGTATTATGCTGTGATATGGTATAAATGCAAGAATAGAGGCATCGCACTTTATGCTTAATATCATATAGAAAAATTTCTGTGTTGGGTTAGGTTTGTTTCGAAGTTTGAACTTTTGATCAAAACATAGTATGTTTGCTTAAGCTTTTGCATTGTTTTGCCTTACTTTTCCTCATTCTTATATATTTATTTTCCTTTATCATTACAATTTCCAATTCCCATTCAAAAGCTAGCATGTCCTTAGTCTTTAAAAGCTTTTTGATTGATTAGGGTTTTTTGAGAGTAGTACTACACAGAAGACTAAAAAAAAGGAACAAGGAAAGAAAGAAACTTCGGGTGCATGAGTTAGTGGAGCTGGCTGATGTCCCTGTAAAAAAGTTAGTGGACAAGACGGTTTGTTCTTGTGCATGTGAGTGGCTGCCATAGAAAGATGCTTTTAATCTACCTATATTATTTCTATGGTATTTTTGATCGCTCAATTCCCAGTACTCACTTCGAAATTTCCCAGTCAATTATTCTTTGTGTAAGTTCCACTCAATTGCAAGAGGTGTGCGTTCACAAAGCATCAAAAAAAGCTAAATCAATCCATCCTTGTTGCTAATTTTATTTTTGCCTTAGTGTTTTATCAATTAACTAGCTAGTGACGTAGATGACCAAACATGTTAATGGCGTGTCCTGCATGGTTGCGTCCAATCCTTTCAAAATCCACACGTAATAGTTGCTATATGATCTTTACTTTAGTTTTGTTCAGGCCTATCATATTCATGTTATATAAACGAACAAAAAGGAAAGAAACAAAAGAAGTGGTGTTGGTGTATTTGGTTGGAATTGCATATTGGCTATTGCTAGTAGCCAAGCCCAAGCATGGAGCACCCAAAGCACTAATAATATTAAAGAGTTGACTGCTGCTTTCTTTCTTTAATTTATACGGATTAAACAATTGGTTAATAATGTTAATTAATTAATTTTAAAAGAATGAAATTATATCTTTGGTGGTTATATTGGAGCGGAGGTGGAGGTTAAGGCTGTGTTGTGGTTTCCGAGCAAAGCAAATCTTTGGTCTGGCATGATGAGATCCTCGGGCAGAGAATAAAAGTAGGCATAGTCTCTCTTGGGATAACCCCATCACTGCTTTTGCCGTACGCCACACCACGTTCTACTGTGGAGAGAGCTATAATACATGTTGGTATAGTTGGCTTTATACCTCCATTTACTTCGGTTTTTATATAGGCAATACTCCAAAACAAGCCTCACTTTCGGTTGGCCGGTTGGGCCTTTGTTATTTTCTTACCATAATCAAATTACTGGCCAAATCATCGGAGAACTCGAGTTCCAATAATATTAGCAGTACTATATTTAAAAAATTGAGCAAAAGATTTACTAAATTGCCTTTAGTTGTGTTTTTTTTTTTCTGAATTTTCACTTTTGGTGCTGTGATTAGTGTTTCAAATTTGATTTATGTACAATTGTTGGTCTGTGGTTATGTTGACCAGTACATATAGGTCTTGCAAATCCTTGTGACAAACGTTACTCTCATACAATAGTAGTAGTAGTAGTAGTAGTGTTGTCACTAATACTAACTAATATAAAGAAGAGAATCAAACACAGCCTCTTGTATCTTTTTGCCCCTTACTGCAATGCCCTTCAAAAGTTTGGTGGAGATAGATGCATAGAGAAACAATCCAGTGTCTGCCTTTAACACCACATCCACATCTACATGATGTTGAAGTGAGGGACCTATCATCTGATCTATTCTTCTCTTTCAAAAGCATGCATGAGTGGTGGGTTCCACTTCAATGCCAAACATCCCATCGCAATGTGGAACTTAAAGGCCCCATTGCCATATCATTTGTTCAACTTTGGTCTTTACTTGTATGTGTTAAAACTCCTTTGATCGAGTTTGTGACTATTTAATCACCTTTTGTTGTTATCATTTTGATTAGCATTATGTTATAGTCTTGAAGAGCAATCCTTGACTCAGTACAACGGCTTGAATTTCTGTCTCAAATGCAATCATCACAAGGCTTCCTTTCCGTAGAGAGTTATAATGAAATTAAACATGGTTCTTGTGGCGGATTTGATACTGCAGCCACGTGTGTTTGCCACTTCCAATTCTTTCACAAATCTTTTTGGTTTTTCCCTCTTTATACTCCCATGTAAATTGTAAGTTTAATTTTACTTTTTCTGAAAAAGTTTAGGACCATAATGCGACAAATGGTTTTATCTTATTTTAAAAAGGTAATAATTTGCTTCACGTGAAGTGACGGCTACAGCACAGCGTGACAATTACTTTTATGCCCTTAAAAATATAAGGGTCTCTATAAAATGGTAGAGCTTTTCTATAATTTAAAAAAAAATTATCATATAATTAAAATTTTTAAAGTCCAACTTTTTTAATTTACAAGACTTACGGTAGCAGGTATCTCACACAAGCAATTGCTGATTGTGGAGATCCTTACCACAAGCTTATTAACCCAAATCTCAACCCATACCCAAACGATGTGGGACAGTTCAACTACACACTTTTAAAGTAGAACTTATAACCATAAAATTTATAAAAACAAATGTTAATCCATTTAAACCTCATTCATTTGTAAACTTTGACCATTGTTTACTCGAAACATTATTATTGTTATTATTGTTATCAACAATGGATAACAATGAAGGGAAAGGAGTTGTCGACCAAGGGCATGAGAGATCTGATTTACTTTATTCATTTGTAAGCAAACCTTACATGGTGACCACGTATTTTATTTAGAATTAATTTTATATTTTTTAAATATTCAATCCAAAAATTAAACTTAAATTATTAGAAAAAGAAACAAGGTTAGTTTATTTTGAATGGCCTTGAGGTTTGGTTGATGGAATTTCTAGTTCTAATTAGCTAAGCTAATGTTAGTCTACCTTTATGAGGGCTTAATAGTGGATGTTCACGTCATGAGTCTTTGCTTTTAATATATTCACTTGCATAGGCACAAAATTGTTGATAGCTTGTGGATGGTCCCTATTCCCGAATTATAATGTTTTTGATGTATAATTAACACCAACTCCTCAATTTTCTATCACTAGTAGTAGCTTATTATATATAGGTTAAGCTATGAATTTCAGAAGGATCATACGTCGAAAAAGGTAGTTCTCATATATTAAAATACAAATGCTAAAAGAATTGATCCGTCCCAAAAGGATTTATATATAATTAGAATTAGTTAACTATATACAAAGATGATTTAGTGAATAATTTATTGATTTATATTTTTTTACTGATAGAAAGCTAAATAATGTAAGTATTGATGGACTATATAATAATAAGAGACGATCTTATCTGTTTAAATTAAATAAATTTTATTTTTATAAATTAACGATCACCTAATTTAATTTTATATCTTAAAATATTTATTAAAAGAAAATATCAATGACTATTTTTTTATTTATAATATTGATATAAGATATAAGATATAAGATATGAAACTGGAATGCTAACATGCAAATTATCAAGAAGAGAGGTGTCGCGACTCAATTCAAGAATGGGTTATAAGAGAGGGACGTAAAGGAGATTCTTTACTTAACTTGAGGTTGCTTGGAAGTGAAGTGTGGATGCTATAATAACATATATGAAGACCCAATTACTAACAAATTCTTGCCTTGGTCGCTAGCTATATATATCTATTATCAATTTCTCAAAATTTTAGTGGACAAGAGGATGTGTCACACTTACACATCACCACACTCGTCCTTTTCTGTATGGCTCATGGAAGAATTATGTAGGTTAGATTTATAATTAATTAATTCATCAAAATCTGAGAAATTTCATAGTGTAGTTGGTAGAATTCAACTTAGGAACCTTCCTATTTGAGATCTCTTTCTATTTATTAAGTAGCGCGCTTCCTTTAGTAGTATTGTCTTTCATAAACTCTTTCACCATCAATGTCAAACTTAGCATAATATATTTTTGTCTGAAATAGATTAATTATTGAAAAAAATTTTATCCTCTTTTATTTTATTCGGACCAAGCTGAATTCATTAGAATTAAATATTTTTAAATATTAGTAATTTAAAAAAATTATAAATTCATATAATTTTTAATTTTTAGCCTATCATTGTATGTGATATATGGTGAAGAGTTCGAATGTCAGAAGTATAGGGGTTATTTCAGATTAATTGTGAAATAACATATACATATAGTCATCGGTAATCAAGTTCAAGTTCGATGCAATTAAAGTTTATTGGGTTAGGTGCAGTGTACAAGAATAGATAACTAACATGCTTTATGTACAAGACGTACATCGCATAAATAGCCGTCTTAGTTAAGAAAAAGATAATATTCAACAAACAATATTAATGTAGTACAAATGGTCAATAAAGATCACATATTAAGATACAAGGAGTTTAATTCCTTTTATTTAAACTGAAAAAAGAAATGTAGGAGTTTAAAACTGAAGTTGTGTTCAAGGTCCGGTCCAAGCCCAATTAAGGACAAATATATTCACGAACCATTTGATGTCACTTCGACAAAATTTAGATTAAAAACTGATTCAGCTGTTCTACCTTCAACTAGGCTTCACATGTAGTTTTCAACCTTTTATTTAACCATCTGGGTTGAAGATTCAAATGACTCCACGATACACAGATGTATTTATCCGGGATTAAACTCATTGGAAGCACATATTCTTCATAAGGCAAAATGGAAGTCGGACTAGACCCGCTATTATTTGTGCGCTACACAACAGAAGTAACCATCATTTTATCAAACACTTGTTACAGTTATAATTGTGACAATTTTTACAAATGTTGATGGATGGGAAATTTGAACTTATTGAAATATACATATAGAACATTTAAGTCAATAAAGTTTGTGATGCATCAGCCTAAGTCTAATTTGGAAACTTTTTCCAAAGAAACAAGAAGAATTAATTTGGTCCCCAGGATAAAATAGCACCTAACTCACCCTTGCTCCTGCAGCAGTCCTAGTGAACCAACAGAAAACAAACTATATTAATAGTAAGAACATGGATATATCTATAATCCTGAGGTTAAGCTACATGGAATTGAGCTGCTGATTCCTTTGATAGATCAGGCGGCTCATAGTACGCTTGCCCTATGCACTATGAACCCAAATCCTCGTAACTTAATTGTAATCTCTAGTTATATGCCTCCATTAGGATTTAGGACCACCCACTTAGTGCATAAGTGAGATTGGTTAACTAATTAATGCTACTATATGGTCATGGCATTAGTGAAGGGAAATGGGTTATAGGGTGGTCTATTCATTTGCCTTCTGCATGCTTATGCTTGTATTATATATTTACGTTAAGTTCATTTCTAGTACAATATTACATATTGTGACATAAGCATCACCTCTTTCAGTTGGATTTTTACCAATAATTAAAATCTAGTAAATCGAATTCTTTATCATTGCAAAATTATCAGCACATGGATTCCACTCTCTTTGGCCTACATTTGAGCATTAGGCATCACATTAAAGCTGCCACCATGCATTATCTCTATCATTATACTAGCTGGCTATATATCACTCTATATATATTCTATCAAACAGCAGCTCCTTACTATAGGTGGCTAAACTGGCTATCACCGACTCTCCACATATAGCCACTGCCATATTCATCATTTGGTCGCTTTGCCACTACCAGTTTATCATCAGTTTCTTTTTGGACACAAACACACAAATATTATACTGCCATCCTCCACCATGTTGTGGCTTTTGATCAGTACATGCACCAATACATGTCCCATTATGTGTTTTAATCTCATGAAATAAATGCAATTGACCAAAATCTCATAAATTTTAGATGATAGGGGATTTTTATATGAGAAAATCAGTTTCATAGAAACATAATTACTCCTAGAATAAAGCTGCTTTTAATTTGTCGCTGTAATAAAATAAAAACTAGCAAGCTAATTAAGATAAAATGTAAGCAAACAAATAGCATACATACATCACAAGTCAGGCATCTTAATTAACTTGGAAGCTAGTAAATCAAAATAAACAATCTCAGGAAAAAAAAAAAAAAAAAAGAAAAACTCACTTTTGCAAGCTTAATGTGCTAACCCTAGCCCTCACTTAACGAGTGAGAAGTGTAGAAACTATAACGTCCTATACATACAAGCTGTAATTGCAACCCACAAAATTAAAGTTTCTGATAATTAGCCGTCCCTTTGGATGGCTATTATAGCATATTAGAGGGAATTAGGCTACAATTAATTAGTTCTTCTGCAAATTGTTTCAATTTATTCAATGGGGCAGCCATGCATGGCCAAAGATATATGAGTTTTATTTATGCTCCAAGCTATGGATTTTCTAATTGTGCTCTTAATATATATACAAGGCTATTATAAGCTAACTAGACAAGAGAAGTTTCAACTACATTTCACTTCATCTTCCTGCAATGCATGCCAATTATATAACTAATTAACATGTTTAGATGCAAAATTAAATTGAGTAGTTCTTGAGCAACTAGTGCCATTAAGAAAAATGATGAAGTAACCATAAGCAAGATTTTATTTAGGAAGACCTTAGGTGTGATTTTATATTAGTGCTACTGCTATTAATTTTATAGTATGCATTTGGAAAAGAAGATTAAGAACGTGTAATATTGAAATTGCATGAAGTTGCTGTTCCCTAGACGTTTTACACCATAAATTAACCTGCCCACTAATTAACCCTCTTCAACAGAATCATATATAATTGTTTTTAAAAAAAAAGGAAAAGAAAAGAAAATAATCCTTAAATCGCATAGATATCCTCAAAGTTAGGTTCTCAAGCCAGAATACTAAAATCCAAGTGTTCCTGATCAACTGAAATCTAATTCCCTCTCAGTTGCTAGGCCAAAGATTCTGATTCACATCACATTTTCTGTATCTTCTCTGAGAATAATGTACTAGAGAATCTTTATATGTATACATACACTGTGGATGGAATTAACCACATCGTACTAAAATCCAAGCTGTAACATCTAGTGTATGATTTAGTCACAGTTCTTAGCTAATCAAGTCTAAATCGATGCTGTTCATCAAGATTAGTATCAATTAAACAACTCACTGTCACTGCATTTCATATAATCAAAGTTCAAAAACCATAATTTCCTTAAAATAACATCAAATACAAAAGAAGACAACAACATATACCCAAATAATTAACCACATAACATAAGCAATAATACCCATATTACAATACCAAATCTCCCTCTTTCCTATACCACTTATACCCAATCCATTTTTCTCAAGAAACCCCCCAATAAAAGTATTAAAGAGAACCATAAAAAAAAAAAAAAAAAAATTCATCAGTTCCTCATCTAGAGGATTGTAACATGTATCCCCAGATTCCCAATCTAAGAATAAGTACTACATTAGAAAGAAAGGAGTACATGTCATGCATAAATATATACATACAAATTTAAAAGCAATAGACCAACTTACTGATACATAAGAAAGTTGCACCAGTATAATTGATCTGTTTTCTCCAACACTACTGTGTAGATGATGATGATGATGGCGATAACCAAGCGCACTTGATGAGATTAAAGAGGATCCGAGGTTCCTCTCAGCGCAAATAGGGATTGTCAACCTTTGAAAATAAAAACTAATAGGCTGATTTCTTGCAGCTGACATGATCTCTCCGATCCAAGCTCCTCTCATCTTTAATTTTTTTTCATCGATTACCAAACTTTTTTACTTGCTTTTTTTTTTTTTTTTTTTTTTGGTTTTTGAATCCCACCCCAACTTTGACCATAAACTCCACTACAAACAGAAGTAATCAGCAAAAAGAACCTAACTAGAAAGACCAAGATTATTGAAAAAAAGAAAAAAAAAAAAAACTGGGAGATGAATTTGAAAGAAATAGTACTGTTTTGGTTGGTGCTAGATCAGTGAAGTGACTGAGGATCCAATATTGGCGGGATCATGCCATGCACCGACACTACTTGCGTTAGGGTTCCAATAAAGTGAAGGTTCTGATGGTGAAAAGCCAATTTGGTCTAACTGAGTTTGGCATGGCATATTCCAATCAAACCTGCTTTGTTCTTGTTCATTTTTCACTTCTTTCACAGAAATCCCAGATTCACTATTGCCACTCATTTGCAAATCTTCAAGAGGTGTTAAAGTATGGAAATGGTTAGGGGCTCTGATGCTATCTTTGGTGCTGAACTTATTGTGTTCGTGAAGGCTAGAGGCAAGTAAAGTAGCAATAGATGGAGAAGTTGTGGTAGTGGAAGAACCAAATATGGAATAGTTAGAAAGTAAAGAACCTGAATCTTGGATTTGCTTAGTTGGGTTAAACCCATTAGTATTAGCGTGATTACTACTCATGAATCCTGATGAAAACCCTAATGCAAGAGCACTTAACTGAGGCTGAAGATCATGAAACCCAGAAATAGTATCCATATTTGATGAGACTACTGATCTTGAATTAAACCTTCCGGAAAATGGAAGATGATTCATCTCAGATGGATTAGTGGGTAACCCATAAAACAAATGGTTGATATGATTTGAAGTGGAGCTGGTAATATGGTCGATTTGGGTTTGGTGAGAAGAAGGATTGTTAGGGTTTGCAGTAGAAACTTGATTAGTAGTACCTTCAACACCAGAAGAAGAAGAAGAAGAAGAGGGCCTTTTCACTCGCTTGTTCTTTCTGCATCCACCTCCCACAGGAACATTCCTCAAAGTTCCACCTCTAGTCCAGTATCTTTTGCAAGCTTTGCAGAAGTGTCTCGGCTGGGATAAGCTGTAGTTATTGTAGTAACAGAACTTAGTATTTGAGGAATCACAGCGAGGACACTTAAGAGCTTGTTGTGGCTGCTGCTGCTGCTGGAGTTGTTGTGGTTGTGATAGTTCTTGGCCCCGTCTCTCCATTAATTTAGTTGTTGTTGTTGTTGATGATACCATCAAGCTTTTCTCATCTATCTGATTCTGCACCCAAAAGATTAGAAAAGAAAGGAGAAAAGAAAAGAGAAAAGAAAGAGTTAAAATGTGGCGTTTTTCGGGTAAAATAACAATACAGTGTTAGATATTCTGTTCCAAAGGCAAAGAAACAAAAGAAATGGGGTCATGTTTTCGTATAATAATTGAGAAAAGAAAGTGAAGAAAAACCTGTGGCCATTCGTTAGAAGTTGAAGAGATGACAACCATTTTCTCACAGTTACTATTAAGCATTTCTTGTTTTCTTTTCACAAAGGAATAGTTGAAACAAAGAATAAACAGACAAAGAGCAGGTGGCGACGTGAGGGTCTCTTGATGGGGAAGAAATATTGAGGGTGGTGTTGTGTAATTAATTAATTTAATTTAATTAAATCAGAATTTCACGTGATGGGTCTCAGCTTCTTGGACTCAAAATGGAATTTGAGTAGGTGAATGGTTGGTTATATTTAATTAAAATAATTAACTAGGGTCATTAGATCAATTAAAATAAAAGAAATTAGGATGTGGAGGGACAGCATTCAAAAATCCAAGAAAAGGACAGAGAGGTATAGCAAAGGAAGCAACAGATAGATGAATCTTTTTGTTTTAGAAGTTCAAGAAACAACAATAATTTATATGTATGTATCAGTATTGCTAATGCTAGCTAGTATATAACATGAGAGAATACTCACTCCACATCACCACGTAACATTCCTTTGTTGCTGTTGTTGTTATAGAATTTGATCTCAGTAGACTTAGATGGAGAGAGATAGAGGGAATCCCTAGAGCTCATTACCCGATGCACTCACACCGCAAATCCCACTTCTTCCACTTTACTTATAATATATATTTGTCTATCTATATAATTTTTTTCTTTTTGAAACTTAAATTATTTATAGTAGTATGTGATTGTGATATATATAATAAGAAATTTGATCATTAGAAATTTGTGGGTAGTCAAGAGATATATATCTCAAATGCTTTATATTTCATTAATAAAAATATAATTAGCACATATATAAATTTAATCACTAGTACTTATAATACATCCAAGTCAAATAAAAGTTCCTTTATATGATATGTATGTCGTATTTTGTTAATTAAATATAAAATACTTAAACTATACGTTTAAATACAGATAAGAATTTTTTTTATATATTAATACTATGGAACCATTAAATTTATGGTTGTGATGACTTGATGGAGGTGATTGCTTTATTATAAGTAGGCAATCTAAATGCCACAAACTATATCCCAATAGGGCATATATATCCAACTGGCCATTTCCGGCCATAATTTACATTTCTCATTTAATAAAACAAACATTTGCTCATAAAATTTTTTTTACATTTCTGATCATGTTGGATATACCTACCTAATTAAATTCTTGCATGTAGCTATGGCACCATTGGTGGTTGTGAATGAAATGTTCATTATCCTCATTACTTAAAACAAATAAAAAATAAAACAAACAGTAAAGTTGTGAGGTATACGAAAAACAAGCATGTTCAAATGTTGCCGTAGCTACTTTTTTTATGACACTATTCAATTGTTATATATGATAGAAGAGAATGTGAAAATTCCAAGAGATAAAAGACAAGAGAGCTCCATGTGATCAGAGTCCAACTTACATCTCACTCTCAGAACACAACACTTAGAATGTATAGAATAACCATGTTCTTCTCTCAAAAAAAAAAAAAAAAAAAAAAAAAAAACCATGTTCTTTATTCCCGAGGTCTCATTAGTCATTGGCATGCTAGCTCCCTTCTTCTCTCACCTTAATTACTTCAAAATTTGTTAATTTATGTTGCTGGATTTGCTCTCCCTAGCTATCTATTTATTTACATAAATTGAATGTAATTCGTGCTTTCAAATTTATTTTAAATTTGAATTTTTTTGAACATATGTAAGAGAAATATAAGAATCGAATGTTTATCTATTGATGTTTTGAAGAGTATTAATACTATTAAACTATTAGGCTATTTAGGATAAATTTAACCCGATAATTTATTTTTTTTTTATTTGAAACAAAATGAAAACCGTTAACATTGTCAGGGGTAGATAATTAAAGAGAGTACTGGAAGGGGGATATATGAAACTATATGTATATATATTAAGGGGTACAGAGGCATGTGGTGGGCAGCTCAGCTCAGCTGCAAAGGAGAAAAAAGAAAAAGCAAAGCAAAGCATAGTTTGGGGAACAAACGGATTTTGTATTATTTCAAGGGATCTTCTCTTCCTCCCTATATAACATCCCATCATTATTCTTGCGCAGTCCTATTCCTCCCTTTCTTATATAGAAACTTTGATCTTTGCCAATTAAATTATAATAACGTTCTATATTATATAATAAACTCTCCAATCTCTTAATTATGTTCTATTATATATATAATTATATATATTCATCATAGCACATATATACACATTTTATTATTATTCTTTGAGCTGTGTGTGATGCAGTACTGTGTAATTTTGGATGTTGAAGATATAGTTTCCAGATTTGGGTGTCAGATTTTTAGTCTTTTAATCTCCAAGTTCTTCCCTCTAATCAAAGCATTAGTGTTGTATTGTTATATATCAATTAATTAATTAATTAACTAGCTAGCTAGGGCTATGTGCATGCCATTCAATGTAACTATAACTATATGTATAGGCAGTCATCAGTGAAATGAAATGTTAGAATTCTGTAATTAAAATGTATATTTTATAAACACAATATATGCATTATTAATAGATAATTAGCACTTTCAAATGGTTATATTAAACTTGTTAACAAATCGGGGCATGGACGGTTTAGGCCCACCATATATTCACCATCACAATCATAGATTTGCTTCACAGTGTTATGTGCCAACTTGAATTAAAAATCCAATTTCTTATTCTTTTTTATATCATCAATAATACGTTAGTTGTGGCATTGTTTGAGGAAAATATTTGGCAATTGGATGTTAGTATATGTAGTTGTCTATAGAAAGTTCAGTACATATGATGACAAAAAAATTTACCTGACTTGTTGGATGTTTAAAGCCACCAATAGATTTGAAAATGAGTGATGGAATTAGCTATGCCATTTAAACTCAATCTTAACAACAAGATGAGACCAAATTTAGTTGTTAAAATTTCGATAACATTTTGTTTAATTTCTGTTTTGATATTTTCAAAATTTTCAAAGCACTAATAACTAAAATTTAAAATTTATACAGTTAAGAATCGTAATTTTTATGAAAATACTAACATAATATCAATTAAAAATCATGCAATGCTGCAATTCAATTGAATAAAATGCTATTTTTATCACTAGGGCAATCAATCCACTTAATTCCATTACAATTACATATATATTTTTATATATGTAATAGTTGCATGAGGCGTTGGACTCGTTCAATTTTAATTCAATCAAAAAGTTTCTAACTTGTTGTAAGTTAATGGCTAAACTCTTGGATTATGTGCAAGCCCTATATACTATGCATGCACATCAATGTGCGGACAGTATGGGCAGCCTATAATTGATCAAAGGACCATGGTTTTGTTCGTTTTACACCATATATACCACCATCGTGGGAACCCCTATTTATATTTTTGATGTAGACTAAGGATAATTCAAGGATAGGACAGGCACGTCTTAGAGCCATTCACTGCCTTCCTAGTAGAGGAAATTATTCTCCATTATTAAGCCTCTCATAATTCAATTATATAGTCTATATGGTCACGTTCTACCTCCATAAAAAAAAAAATTGACAAGCACATCCTTCTCCTTTTATCTTGCTTCGGTTAGGTTATAAAAAAAAAAAAAAAAAAATTCACGATCCTCCATAAAAAAAATTGACAAGCACATCCTTCTCCTTTCATCTTGCTTCAATTAAAGTTATAAGGAGGAGGTTTTCACTATATATATATATATATAAAAAGAGAAAATTATTAAAATTATAATGACAAAATGAAAGAGATTTTTTTTAAAAAAAAATAACAAAATACACAAACACACGCTGGATTATGGATATAACAAATTCCTTCAATTACAAAAACATGACAATTTAGTTTGTACAAACGTGCTAATCTATATAATCCAAACATACACACTTCATAACCAATATGAAATCTCGAATAACCAACAAAAGAAAAAAGATTAATTATTTTAAAATTAGGTAAAATTCAAATTTTATCCAATGTGAATTTTTTTTCTAATGCAAAAATACACGTGTCAAAACATCATAATCATAAATAAAAGAAACAATCAAAAACATATATCAATGAGAAATAGAAATCATCATCAATTGAAATTGTACGCTTGAAAAAATTTCTTCTCGAGTGTTGCATTGCATGTCCACCTAATAATCATCAGTTCATGAGACATGAAATTAGATGTGAATTAGTACATGAATGTAATCCACCCAATGGCTATCCAGAACAGTAGACATCAATCTTCATATGCTGTTTATTTGCATAATTTAAGTACTATGGATGGCTTATTATAAAAGATGATAAGAAAGGAGATTATATGTAAGTGTGTAACGTGGAAATTTTTGTGTTATGTGGGAAGAGGTAGTAGTAATAGACGTCAATTTTAGAGGAAAATAAAGGTAGGACCAGGCCACACACATCCCGTCAGTCACTGAGCACCCCCGCACTAACACCAGACAAGAAATGCCAATTTGGCGAACATGAAAGAAACCCAACACGCACGTTAAAGCAAAGTCTGTATCACTATATATTACAGAAAGGGAGAGGTGGGCTAGGGGGACCAAAACCAAAGCATCAAATCCAATCCAACTGTGCACGTCAATAGCTGACCATCGCACCTCCAAGCAATGTGCAGACAAAGATCTCACTCTCCATTTTGGTTCTCTTTACATTTCTTTATTTCTTTGATCTTCACTTAATTTTTTGGGCACCCATGTTTAAACATAAAACTATATATATATATATATTTGAAAATATAGAACTACCTTGGTTGGCAACATAATGGATTCATAAAAACTAGGGTAATATTGATGCTCTCGTATCATTGATTTTTTTTGTCAGTTTTAATTCTTATGGACTCTCGAAAGATCGGGGGATTGAACCCCGACCTCATATCATTGATTAGTGATCATAATATAATAAAATCAAATATGCAAGTTGAGTAGTTAAATGATAAAAAAAAAAAAAATCATTTTATGACATTAGAAGACCATATGTTTAATCTTTTACTATTTTTATTTCCAAAATATACATATAATTAATAAAACTAAATAAAGTGTTAGATATGGTTTGATTGATTTGTTCGACTAAAAAAATACTTTCTTAGTAGAATATCTCAATTAATAAAAAAGTGCTGGTGTCCCCACGCCAATGGACAATTCTTTGCAAGCTTATAACAATTAAGTGATGTTTATATGAACTAGGTTTTTCAGATGGACCATGACGTTCAAGGACAATATAGTGAATGGGAAAGGATTGTTTGAAATTAAGAAC
>CATIWO010040630.1:0-12603 GCA_949673435.1 Macaranga tanarius
AAATTCAAATCTTATTTTAAAAAATAAATAAATTTTTATTCCTTAAATCAACAAATATTGGTATAAGAATTGTAGTTTTATGGTAACTTTGTTTTACCATTAATTAAAAAATATCTTTAGCAATTTATAGTGGTTGAGACCATGATTTTAGTTAATTAATCTTTAGACGATAGGGTTGGAAATTGATGAAGTCATGAATCCTTGAAACTGACTTTTTTTTTTTTTTGAGCAAACATAGAAATAATATATTAATTAGAATAAGAGTCCTAAATACAAAGTATTTTTTAAAGGATCAGGACACTTAATAGACTAATCTAGTGGCAGAGTTAAATTTAAACAAGAATTCGCCACCACTTGAACTGAGAAATTGTCAAAAAAAAAAGAGTAAAAATTATTTTGTCGTATATTATTCTTTATTTAGATCATGACCAAAACACCATTAATTATTTACGGTTTTTTTTTTTTTTTTGAATTCAAGTTGGTCCTTTATTCAAATATTGATACCTTGGAAGTACATAGCATTGCTTTTTCCCTTTTCGCAGAAGCAAATGGAATTCCATTTATTTGATTTTGGATTTGATTAAAAACCTCCATCACATGGAACAAAATTAATTTATTTGATTTTGGATTTGAGTAAAACTTCTCCCTCTCAAATTAAATGTATCAACAACGACTTTCACCTTTCATAGAAGATGAGAATTCCTCACGATAGAAAATATAAAATAAATATATATATATATATATGTATACACACACATTTTACATTGACTAAACAAATTAGTGTTTGTACATTTGGGAAAGATGTTTCCTCGAAGTAGGGTAGGAATTTTATAGAGCATCCTCGGAAAAAGATGTGACCGTCATCTTCATTAAACATAAAAATTGACTTTTTATTTTAAAAGTTAATCAGTGCTAAAAAAAAATGGTAAAAGGAAAAAAAAAAAAAATCCCGTGTGAAAAGAAAAAAACCACTAAACTAAAACAAGTTTATAAAAGTCCATAAACTCTTAAAAGTGGTTCAAATAAGCCCATAAACTCTTAAAAGTGGTTCAAATAAACCCTTTTATCATTAAAAAATAATTTAAATATAAAAATTTTTATGATTCTAAAATTTTATAATTTAACAAAGTATACTTCCTGTTTTGAAAAAATAAATAATAATAATTAGTGAGTAATTTCTTTTTGAGTAATTTTAAACTGCATGATTTGAGCTACAAAAAGGGTATTTTGGAGATTTTATTTTATATTTAGGATAATATTGCATTTTTTATATATAAAAAGTTTATTAAATGATAAATATATATTGCTTTATATTCTGCATTTTTGAAATATTATTCTTAAATTTATTATTTAAACATAAAAATAAATCTGACATGCAATAATTTAGAGAGAGAGAGCTGACCTATAGATTTTGGCCATATGAATCAAAAAAAAATTATATTAAAGATTTTTATTTATTTATTATATAAAAATTTTTATATTCATATTTATATCATTTATATTTATGATTCTAAAATTTTATTATTTAAATTTCATGAACTTTCAATTGTTAATATTTTATAACATCATAATGTAAATAACAAATTTTAGAATCATAAAAATTTTTATACTTCAATTATTTTTTAAAGATAAAAATATATAGTTTAGAATAATTTAGATCAATAATTTTTTAATGATAATTTTTACACTTTTAAATAATTTTGCCAATAATTTTTAATAAGAATGAAAATTTTTACACTCAAATTATTTTTTAAGAATAAAAATATATGGTTTAGAATAATTTATGTCTATAATTTTTTTAATGATAATTTTTACACTTTTAAATAAAATTTTCCAATAATTTTTATGCTTAAAAATTATTTTTAAGAAAATAAGTAACATAAACTTTAGAATAAATAATTGTCAAGAATAAATTAATTTTTTTAATAACTAATTTTTTTTAAAATAATTATGCACTCTAAAATAAATTTTAAAAATAAAATGTTAATTAATAAAAAATAAATAAATATTTTAAATTTTAAAAATATTTAGGGGTTTATTTTAACCACTTTTAATAGTTTATGGGCTTTTATAAACTTTTTTTAGTTTATTAGTTTTTTCACTTTTCCCGAGAAAGTTGATGGGATTTTTTTTTGGTACCTTTTGCCTAATTTTTTAAACCTGCAAGAATTGACAGATTCGTAAAATGGCCTTACGTGAGCACCAACAGGACTCATAGGAGTGAGCAAATAAAATTGAAAAAACCGATACACCAATTAAAGACCGAAAATTTGATATGAAAAAATAGTTAACTAGACCGGTAAATTTAATTTTGGTGAAGTTTTTAAAACTGCTTCGGTAGATAATGGTTTAGTTTAGGTTTCTAATTCTATAAAACCATGGTTAACCGATCCGATCAAATATATATAAAAAATATTTTAATTAATTAGTTAATATATATATATATATATATATATATATATATATATATATATATATATACTTAAAGTTTATATAAAATATTCTATTAATTAGTGAAAAATAAATCTTACATAATTTAATTTTTACTAATATAATTTCTTTGTTTCTTATTATAATATAAAAGATTTATAACAGTTTTTTATAATTTTTAAACAAGAAACAAGTAATTTTTATGGTAAATTAATATTAAATGCAACAAAAGTTGTTATAAAAAATTCAAAAAACTGATATAACCGAACCGGTTTAATTGGTTAACCAATTAATTAGATACTAATATTATTGCTTTGGTTATGGTTAGAGAGATATTGAAAAATCATACAATATGGTTTGATTTATAATTTTACTCTGTGATTCGGTTAAACGAACCATGCTCACCCCGTACCATACTCATTAGTGGTTAGTGATAGGAGTGTAAACGAGTCGAGCCGAGCTGAGTTTTGGCTAGCTCAGACTTGACTCTTTAATAAACGAGCCGAACTCACTATGTCATTTAGTGTTCGCGAGTTGTTCGAGCCTAAAAAATTTTAAAAAATGCAAAAAATAAATTTAAATTATACATCAAAAATTTTAAAATAAATTATAATATATTTAATGAAAATTATGATTTTATTCTTATAATATATTTTTTAAATATTTTTTACAATATATATATATATATACTTAAATTATTAATACATTAAAACTATGAGCAACTCGTGAACTTTTATTCGAGTTTGTTCACGAACTTTTACGAACCCAATTTTGAATTGTTTGAGATCAGTTCGTTTATTAAACAAGCTTCAATATACGAGTTCGAGCGAGTTTTTATCGAGTCGAGCTGAGCTTCGAGTAGCTCGCAAGCAGTCGACTTATTTACAGCCCCAGTTAGTGACCATAAAAATATTGAAAATGAGAATTTTAATTATATCATCATTAAATTTTGAATCACGCACAAATCAACAATACTTATAACAAAAATAAATATCATAATAAATTGAAGAAGTCACAAATTATTTGTAGTAATGCTGATGTTAATTTTAATGATGATATGCGATTGATATTAAGCACTATATTGCCATTAATTAACAACATTAAAATGATATGTTTAAAATTATTAAAATAAAAAAATAGTTTAATGATCATTATTTGTCAAGAGTATTATAAAGCGCAAAATTTGAATTCTATTTCGTTGATTTGTAAAATTATTTTTTCCTAATTGAAAAATGAAGGACTGCTTCCTATTATATAATCAATTGATATTTAGATAATTTGTTCTTACTATTAATTAAAAAATTATTAATATTAAAATATAGCTATTTTAAATTATTTAAAAAAAAAACACATTTAAAATTATAAGTTATTTGTCCCTGACTTAGAGTGTGTATTTTATATATTTTAAAAAAATATATTTAAATTATAAGTTATTTGTCCCTGACTTAGTGTGTATATTTTATATATTTTTAAAAAATATATTTGTTGTGTGCGGTATGACGTTTCTCATTTACGGGAATCGGAAAATGAACCGATTCTTTAAGATTCTACATTGATTATAAAATGTGTGTGTTTAAATTATATAGGAGAAAAATCAAAGAAATTAAGAAAGAAAAAGAAAATTGATGATTTTATAAAGGAAGAAGATTAAAAATTTGAATTTTTGATAAGTATAAGTAAAGATATGAATTAATTTTTTAAAAATAAATTTTTAATCTTATCTATCGGCTTCATTTGAAAAAAAAAAATCTACAACAAATTTAAATGTTTAATATTTTATTTAAAATAATTAAATGTATTAGAGGCAAATATCATTAGATACAGTGACATATATGATATTAATTGAAAAATAAAAATTTAAAGACAAATAGTATTAGTCTCTACAAATTAAATTTTATTTAAAATTATAATTTTTAAGTATTTTTTTATCAAATAGTGACAAATACTTTTATATACAGTGATAGTTTTGAATTTAGACTCAAAATTAATGTTATAGTGACATATGTTTAGTGACAAATAAGATATATTAGTCCCTAAAAATTAAAATTTATTTAAAATTTGTAATTTCTAATTATTTTTTATTAAATAGTGACAAATACCATTATATATAGTGTTAATTTTGAATTTAAACTCAAAATTAAAATTATAGAGACAAATATTTAATTTGGCACTAAATATTTATCTCTATAAATTAACTTTCTTGCGGTGATTAACATATTACATAGCTTAACCAAGAAAAATCTTGGCACCGACAATTTTGATAAGACTATTCTTTGAGTACAAATTTATTATTTATTAATACATTTCACTTGCTGTATGGAGCAAGTATTGTTCACTCTCCTAAATTTGGAATAAATTACTAAATTTGTGATTTGTTTGGGTGACAGCCAAAAAAGTTGATTTTGGGGTAAATTGCACCTTGGACAATAGTTGAAGAGGTGAATTGCCACTTTAGCCGTAAAAAGTCATTATAATTTTTTGGCCAAAGGTACAAAAAATCCCATGAACTTTCACGTAGAGAGCAAAAAAACCACCAAACTAAAAAAAATTTATAAAAGTCCATAAACTCTTAAAAGTGGTTCAAATAAGCCCATAAACTCTTAAAAGTGATTCAAATAAACCCTTTTATCATTAAAAAATAATTTAAGTATGAAAATTTTTGTGATTCTAAAATTTTATAATTTAACAAAGTATATTTCCTGTTTTGAAAAAATAAATAATAATAATTAATGAGTAATTTCTTTTTGAGTAATTTTAAACTGCATGATTTGTACTACAAAAAGGGTATTTTGGAGATTCTATTTTATTTTATTTTTAGGATAATATTACATTTTTTATATATAAAAATTTTATTAAATGAAAAATATATATTGTTTTATATTCTGCATTTTTAAAATATTATTCTTAAATTTATTACTTAAACATGAAAAATAAATCTGACATGCAATAATTTAGAGAGAGAGCTGACTTATAGATTTTGGCCATATTAATCAAAAAAAATTTATATTAAAGATTTTCATTTATTTATTAGATAAAAATTTTTATATTTATATTTATATCATTTATATTTATGATTCTAAAATTTTATTATTTAAATTTCATGAGCTTCAATTGCTAATATTTTATAACATCATAATTTAAATAACAAAATTTTAGAATCATAAAAATTTTTATAAGAATCAAAATTTTTATACTTAAATTATTTTTTAATAATAAAAATATATAGTTTAGAATAATTTAGATCAATAATTTTTTAATGATAATTTTTACACTTTTAAATAATTTTGCCAATAATTTTTAATAAGAATGAAAATTTTTACACTAAAATTATTTTTTAAGAATAAAAATATATGGTTTAGAATAATTTATGTCTATAATTTTTTTAATGATAATTTTTACACTTTTAAATAAAATTTTCCAACAATTTTTATGCTTAAAAATTATTTTTAAGAAAATAAGTAACATAAACTTTAGAATAAATAATTGTCAAGAATAAATTAATTTTTTTAATAACTAATTTTTTAAAAAATAATTGTGCACTCTAAAATAAATTTTAAAAATAAAATGTTAATTAATAAAAGATAAATAAATATTTTAAATTTTAAAAATATTTAGGGGGTTTATTTGAACCACTTTTAAGAGTTTATGGGTTTTTATAAACTTTTTTTAGTTTAGTGGTTTTTTTGCTCTTCACGAGAAAGTTCATGGGGTTTTTTTTTGTACCTTTTGCCTTATATTTATTCCATCTCTTATAATTAATGAAGAATAATAAGTAATTATTTGACTCATTTACTTATTAATTTGCATTTGAGTTATGAAATGTTTGTAATCTATATGATGAGAGTTTAATTAATAAAGTATAATAATATAATTTATCACAAACACAACTATTGGATATAATACATACGCATTTGAAAGAAAAAATATTTTGCCAATGAGAATTTAAGATTTAATTGAATTAAAATCAACATAACTCCACTAACATAATTCTTTTTTTTTTTTTTTAATAATTATCAGCCAAAAATACTTCTCATCAATTATAATACTTATAGTTTTTTCGGATCAATTTGTATCTCAATTTACTTTAGTAACTTTTTCTTTAAATATTTTAGAAATACAATTTTTTAATTAATTTGATATATTAAATTAATGATAAACATTGGTGTTACGGGTAGCGATATCGCTATCAGCGACATTTAAAAAAAAAAAAATCCCTTTACCCCTATATCATGCATGGGTCAAAAAAATTTGTCCATATTTAGACCATTGGTTGCTAGTACACTATTCTAAAATTAAATTATAAATATTTCTAATTTTGATCAACAATTTACATTAATTTTTTCTCTAAACTAATTTAAAAATACATTTTTATATTAATTTGATATATTTATAGTTAAGTTATATAATATTTCTCATATTCATCAAATTTAATCACCGAAAAAAAGAACCTCATTTTATTAACTCCCTAACCTTTCTAAAAAACTTTTGTTTTATTTGATTAACTAGTATTCAAAATTTATCAATTTCGACCCAAATATAATCATAAAGAAAAAATCCTCTAATAATTAGTTAATATATATTCATTAGGTACCTCCCTAAAAAACTTTTAACATTAGTGCTTGCTAGCCTCCCAAACAATTTAGAGGTGAAAAAAAATCACTTACAAAAATTCTCCACTTATGCAAAATGAAATGAATTACAATAAAATAAATAGTAGAATTTTTACCTGATTATGGAGATATATATCTGATATCTTGAAGAATCTGTAATACGTAGAATCTAGAAAGTGAACCTCGTAAAATTACAAGTTCATCAAGCTTTAAAAAATTAGTTTAACACTCTGATCTCAGATGAGTATAAAGGCATCAAAACTCTCATTTTACTTCAACTTATTGCCCACGCCACTCTCCACACTCCACCTCAATACAATACCTTAGACCAAGACTCATGGATCCACCGCCCCTTCCACCCCTTCCTACTCCGACCACCACCACCACCGTCGCTCCAACCACCATACACCTCAACTATCCAGACTCCGTGGAGTCCTCCCCACGCTCCCACACAGCTGACACATATCATGATCCTCTCCCCCCTGTCCCAGGTGCCAAACTCCGCCTAATGTGTAGCTACGGAGGCCATATCATCCCCCGCCCACATGACAAGTCTCTCTGCTATGTGGGCGGCGATACAAGAATTGTAGCCATTGACCGTCACTCCACTCTCGCCTCCTTGTCATCTCGCCTTTCGCGTAGTCTTCTTAATGGCCGTCCATTTGCTCTCAAGTATCAGCTACCCCATGAAGACCTTGACTCTTTGGTATCTGTAACTACAGATGAAGATCTTGATAACATGATTGAAGAGTATGATCGGATTAGTGCATCTTCACCTTCGGCTTTAGCTCCTTCTAGGATACGGCTGTTTCTTTTCTTTACTAAGCCTGAAACTGCTGCTTCAATGGGTTCACTTCTTGATGATGCCAAGTCAGAAACTTGGTTTGTTGATGCTCTTAATGGTTCTTTACTTCCAAGAAATTTATCAGATTCTGCTACAATGGAGTGTTTAGTGCATCTTGATAGTGGTGATCATGATTTGGAAGCGCAAGTGGATGGTGTGGATCATGGCCACGGAGAGGGAGAAAACAAGCAAGAAATGATCAAGAATAATCTTACATTACTACATCAGGAAGTGCAGGCTGCAATTCCTGATTCGCCTATGATGGATAATGGTTCGTCGTCATTTGGCTCATCCTCTTCTTCTCCTTCAATGTGCAACTTGCCGCCCATTCGAGTTCGAGTGGAGGAACAAAGGGTTGGAGTAGAAGAACAGTTTGCTCAGATGACCTTTGCGCAAGTTGTGCAGAAGCAAGAGGATGGCCATGGCCTTTTGGCTACAGCTGCTGCGCCTCTGCCAGCACTTCCAACAACAGTTGCTGCAGCTGGGACGGTATCTTCGCTTAGTCCTGCAGGTGGTTCTAGTGAGCACTTGAATCGGGTTTTATCAGATGACGAAAAATCGGATCAAGGCGTGCCTACTACTTATCGCAAAAAACCACCATTGCCTCTGCAGCCTGTGCAACACAAGGCTGGTGCCTGCAGTTATAATTTGCCTTCACCAGACTCAGTTGCAAGGTATATGATCTGCAATCTGTTTGTTCTTTACTTTGATCTCCTGATAATGTTTCATATAAAGATCTGCTCAGCTGCATTTAAAAACAAAATCTGAAATTGGTTTCAATCGAAGTTGTTAATTTTGAAATACAGTGCAGTTGACTCTAAGGGGAAAAAAAAAAAAAAGCTAATCTTATGGCTATGAAGTGATCAAGGCTTTTTTTTTTTCTATGTTGATTAAACAATGCAGTGATTCTAGTATTGCCTCTGCATGTTCTCTGTCTAAGCCGATGTATTATCAAGAACAAGCACAAGCTGCAACAGGAGGAGACAACAGGCCTCCTGTCAATCTTGACACAAAATGTGAGATTTCAGCTCCAAACTCCCAAATCCAAATTCAGCAAACTCAAAATTCTGCATACGCATCGCCTGCGCAATTCGATCAGCAATATGTACACGCAAGCACACATTTTTTTCCCCACCCTGCAACAACACCATTGCCAATGTCATCTTACTACCCAATTTACGCTACACAACAGCAACAACCTCATCAACCAATTGATCAGCATCAGCAGTATCCTGTATATGTAATGCCTGTTGCGCAAACTCAGCCTTACATGTCTGTTCAATCTAATCTTATGGATGCTGCCACTACAGTTATCACCTCAAGCCGCCCACCAACACCTGGCTTAGTTGCTCCCCCTGCGCATCCACCACCTCTCTACCCCACAAAGCCTGCAGCCACTCTAGCTAAGCCTGAACCGGCCGCAAGTATGTATAGAACGGCAGTGACATCAACTCCCTCCTTAGTCCCCATTGCAGCTACTCAATTTCAGCAACAATATATGGGTTATGCTCAGAATTCATTGCAGCATCCAACTCAATCTATAGCTGTCGCTTCTGCTACTGGTGGTGTTAATTATGGTTATGAATATGCAAAAGGCCTAAGTGATCAACTGTATTATACTCAGGTTCACGCTGTTCCAGTGCCTTCTCAGTACCAAACTATGAGTCCAGCTGCAGCAGTTGCATTAGCAGATGCTTCAAATCAGCTGCCCACAAGCACCATAATGCATCAGACTGGAACTTCACAGCCAATCTAAGAACCATTGGGTCCTCTTCTTGCTGCTATTATTTGCTCTACAATCACATAATTTATGTTTTAGTGGAAAAAAAAGTGGCAATCTAATTTTCTTGAATTTCAAGCATTAAAAGTACATTGAATAAACAAACTTTGTATAAGTAAATAAATTAGCATTCATGGAACTTTCTTGTCAAATTGGGATATTCAAATAATAGAAATCATCAATTTTCTTTTCATCAAAATAGTTTTTAATTACTATTTTAGTAATACTAAATGTTTTTATTTTTTGATTAATAAAAAATTAAATGAGCTTAATTATGATAAACTTTATCTTCTTTTAACTCAAACAAAAATTAATTTTAGAAATTAATAATAGTAAAATTTTATGAATCAATAATAATAGAATTTGTGATGGTTGTGGGTAGGGGTGAGCCAAAAAAACCGAAAACCGACTGGTTCGGTTCGGTTATATATAGGTTTGGTTCAGTTTCGGTTTTTGAAAATATATAACCAACCGGTTCGGTTTGGTTTCGGTTTTCAAGTTGGAAAATCGAAAATAACCGAACCGACCGACTCACATATATATTTATTATAAGAATATTGAATAAAATATATTAATTAGAAAAAAATTATATATAAATATTAAAATTATAAATAAAAAATATTTTTTTAGTTATATAATTAAAGAATAAGCTTAAAAAATTATAAAATAATAAATAAAAATTTTATTTAAAAAAAAAAATTAATTAACCAATTAACCGAACCAAACCAAACTGAATCAGTTCGGTTAAATTCAGTTTTTCTCTAATTCAGTTTGGTTTCGGTCACAATTCTTCCTTAGTCAATTTTGGTCGGTTTTTGTGGTTCTTTGTCCGAACCGACCGATGCTCAGCCTTAGTTGTAGGATCACTCGATTGCTAGATAAGTTTTTTTATGAGGGAAGGGAGCAAAGCTCTTTCATATCTACATTTCATAAATAAAATTAGAACTCCAGATTTTATTTACAGAAATCAGATTATTCACAACTTACAGATTAGTAACAGAATTAAAATGATGAATTTTTCAAGTTGACTGCAGAGTCAATGGGTTTATTAGACTAACATAGGACAGATGAAAACAGAAGGCCACAGGGTCAAGGAAAATTTCACATATGCTCTCCTCCCACAGTTTTCCAATTTGTCAGAACTAAAAAAAACTTATGCAGAGGCAATTGTAAGCACTGATATTGTAATAGTTTTTATTAATTTTATTATTATAATTATAATAATTATTATTTTTTTTAAAATGAATTGCATATTGGAATCAATGCAGTGATCTCTTGCATGCTATGAACCAAATTAAATATAGACTCCGTTTGTTTGCAAAAAATATTCTGTCTCTTGAAAAATATTTTTCAATTTTTTTTTTTTCAGAAAAATATAATATTTATTTTTATGTTTGATTACAACACTAGAAAAATAGTTGAAAAATATTTTTGATATTTAGTTTGCAATAGATTTTTTTTCTAAATTATACAATATTACATAAAATAGAAATGGTACCATTATTATTATTATTATTATTTTCTCTCTTTATATTTAATAAGTATTCAAGTTTTGAAAAATAACTTCTCGTTCTTAAAATGAGAAGTTGTTTTCCCATATTTTTAAATTATTTTTCTTTGACTAATAACTTATTTTCATTTGACTTATTTTATTTTGGTAACCAAAAATTAGAAAATAAAGAAAAATATTTTTCACAAACAAACGGAGCCATAGTATGTAATTAAATTTTTCATATATGTCACTCAAATGTAACAACATTTTGTACAAAATGACAAACTTTGGTGTTAGATCCAATTTTGGGGACTGCACTAGGGACCTGCTTCAATTTTTTACATCTTCAAGAATCAAGAGTTTTGAGCTTGTGAATAAAACAAGTCTACTTCCCACTAAATGAATTATTTAATGAAGATTTTTGGTGTTGTTATATCTTTCAAGTGTGTATATATATATATATATATCTATAATGGTATCTTACTTTGTGCTAAATAATCAAATTTATTCTTAAGTCCATATAAGCCAAAATTACCCTTAGCAGCTTACTAGGAATATAGGAAGAGAAGACAAGAGAAAAGAGTCATAAGATTCTCCTTTTTCTTTTTCAGAAAATGAATATTTTATTATTTATGGATTTTACATTCATATTTTTGAAAAAAGAAAACCTTATTTTTTTTCATATAAAAAATTAATTTCTAATTATTATGGTTAAAATTGTCGTACTTCTTGACAATAACTCATGAACTAACAAAATGAGCAAAGTTTAATAGTACAATCAAGAAAATATATATATAAAAAAGGTAAGAGTTTCATTAGTAAGAATAAAAAAATTCAAGGATTTGATAAAAAAAAAAACATGTGCATAGGCTTAATGAGCATTAAAAAAAGAGTTTAATTTTAACAAAATTGAAAATTTTAAGACTTAAAAATCTTATATTTAAAAAAAAAAAAAAAAAAAGCAAATTCAGCAGTTTAGTTTGCCTTTGCGTATATTAAAGGGAGTTTATACTACTAAACTATTCAACTTTGGATAAATTATATACTTTAATATTAGGAAAAAATATAAAAAAGTATCTTGTGATTTAACGTTTTTTTACTTTTGGTTTTGTAATTTTTTTTTGTGATATTTCAATATATTATAATATCTACCGTTAGCAAATTTGAGTCAAACTCACTAACACAGTTAATTGTGATGATGTAGATGATGATATCAGCATCTACGTCAGCACGTCATCATTCACATCGGTTTCCACATCAATACATTAATATTCACGTCAGCACATTAATGGTGTTAATAAATTTGACTTAATTTTACTAACGGTAAATTTTATAAATTACCGAAGTATCAAAAAAAATATAAAATTAAAAGTGAAAAATACTAAATCACATTATATATTTTTTTAAAGTTATTCCTTAATATTAAGTTATTAAAGCATAGACATGT
>CATIWO010040632.1:0-22004 GCA_949673435.1 Macaranga tanarius
GTAGAAGTCATGTTTTATCAAGAATTGAACTTAAGATGAGGACATATGATTGAAGTAAATTAGAGTTTGGCTAAACCGTGACTCTAGCCAATATCGGGATCTTGTAATGAATGGACATTTAGTGCACGGTAATTGTGTTCATTGGTTCTTGCGAATCTATATTTAGCATTCACTTCTAATTGGGTAGTCGTTATATCTATGCTGGGGGTCACTCACAACTTCTGGGAACTAAATGTAACACATTGGGATTTTCACATTCAGTATGGAAAGGTGTTTCCATGATATTAAGTGTTAATATCATTTTCCATTGCCATTTAGACTTGAACCTAGTAAGTCACACACATAAGGTTTGCACTTGTGTTGATTAACATTAATTTGATTATTAATTAAATAGTTTAATTAATTAATTAAATTAATTGAATTGGATTTGCGCATATGTGGGGATCTAGCATATCCCAAAATTCGAATTCAAAGATTGGAACTTTAATTGCATTTTAAGCAAATATTAATTTAGACTTAATTTAATATGAGATATTAAATTATGGATTAAATTAATATTAGCCTTATATATATATATATATAGATATATATGGACATGGGCCATGAGACGGACTATGTAAATTATGGATGATGGACTTGGTCTATGTGATGGACCATAGGCATTGGACTTTATTCAAAGAGTTTGAATTAGTCCACTTGTTAATTAATTAGATTGAGAGTTTAATCTAGCCCATTAATGTTTAGATTGGATTGGGCCATCTCTAAGTGTAGAGAAGCCCATGGGCTAAGCCCAAGCCCAACACCAAGTCCAAGCCCATTAAGTGTTAATGGAATTGGAACAGTGAAAGGGGTTACAATCTAACTAAGCTAACCAATTCAAAGGTGGTGGCTCCTTATTGTCAAATATGTGGAAATTCCAAGTCTTTGGTAGGTTTGGAATAAAGAATTTGATTATAGACTAGCAATAGTTGCTAGCCTTGATAAAGGAGGCACCATTGCATTATTTAATTAACAAGGAAGGTGTAAGACACTAACCTTGATGTGAAAATTCGTCCATAGCTAATTGAGAGAGAGTTTTGGTTATTCAATCAAAGAAAAAGGCAAGAAAAGAGTGTCTTCTTCTTCCTTAGTTGTTGAGTGAACCATTCAATATCACAAGTGTTGTGATATCTCTTTCTATCCATCTTCCTTGAGTGCAAATACCTAGTTCCATAACCTTAAAGATCAAAGAAGCTTTCAAAAGCTCTTGGGCAATTCAAGAGAGGCTTGTGTCGAGAGCTTGTTGGTGCTTGAAGATCAACCAAGTGCAAACCGTGTGTCACAAGCTAGAGGCTTCACGTTTGGGGAGCTCGGAGCTAGTGGATTGCAACGATCAAAAACATATCGAGCGCTCTACAAACTTTGGAGTTTTGTAAGTGTTGCCTAACTCTTAGTATATAGGACTTGTAATATGATTACATACCTTTTTGATTGTTGATAAAATAATGTCCATGATGCATGATTTATTAGTTATGTAAATTACATGTGATTTGGATCTTATGGCATGAATGGTTTCTAACTTGGTGCAAGAGTTGCATGCAACTAAAATTTTTAAAATTCCGCATATTTAGTTGCTTAGATCTCCATTCCCTTCAATGGGGCCTTAGTGACATCCGCTCGGGGCAGAATGTACTTTTCACTAGTAGCCCTCTACTTCTTTAGGTATCTTTTTTCTATTTCCCTTCTCATTCAAAGGTTTGAAACTAATCTTTCCATATTCAATCACTGCATATTTGGTTACAGGAGAAGTTGAGCATTCTAGAGGCCTCATTAGGTCATTATTCAAGATACGAGCCTACGTTTCATCAAGAGAGGTGACTCCGGAGGAGTTTAGGCTGGCCCCCTTTAGAGTTATCACTCAAAGAGTGGAGTAACGAGATTCATTAGACTTACCCTTGGTGGATAATAGAGTAGGTCACTATGAGGACGTACGTCAACTGCGTCCTGATCTCTAGATTCAGATCTTACACCCATTATTCTCTATCATACATTTATAGGTAGTATGGAGTTAGACAGAGTACCTTCCAGAGATAGTACAGTTTCAAGGAGGACCAATGACTCAGTGAGAAGCAAAGTGCTTCATTAATAGTTTTTGAACTAGGTAGTTTGGCAGGAGGTTTCACCATCTCACTGTTGGGGATTATGATGTCATTACTGATACTGCACACAAGGCTTAGGTAGCTACTCAATAGGCTTCTCTAATTTCTAGGCTTGGCTTAGCATGTACTTCTATAGGTGGTAATGGCAGTGCTTGAGTTGACATTGCTATACGAGACTAGACCTATGTAAGAAACATGTTATGTAGTGCTTGGTTACATTATTATATGCATAAAACTAAAGTTTGCTTGATGTGTCCCATTTATATTTATGTATCATTTGGTCATTATGTTGACAAAACATTGCATACATAGGCATCTTTTAATACTTATCCATAAATGTATTGACTTGATATTTAACAAAGGCAAGGTTGTGTTGCAAGTACTTTAAAATGATAATACCCCTATTCTTAGCCAGCTCTCATGTGTTTTTTGACAAAGTATTTTACCACTCATTTTATCTTGATTAGCCTTTTCAAATTTTCTAATCAAGATAGTTTTTTTAAATATAGTATCGCTTGAGACGATCTATATTGATTAGCTCAGAGAACTCGTTCCCTTCTGAATCCATTAACTTAACTGCCCCTTTTAAAATAACTGCTTTAACCAAGTAGGGCCCTTCTCAAGTTGGCTTGAATTTCCCTCTCAGGTCTGGTAATGATTGCTTTATGTGCTTTAAAACCTAATCTCCCTCTTTGATGTTGCTTGGTTTCACCTTCTTGTTGAATGCATCAGCAACTTTTCTTTGGTAAAGTTGCATTGAATGTAATGCCCTTACCCTTGTGTTGTTGACTAAGGTTAGTTGTTCCTGCCTCTGTATGGCCCATTTTGCTTTGGGCAAAAATTATTCTATCACTACTCGTAGCGATCTCAATTTAACTTCTACCGGTAATACTACCTCTGGTCCATATGTCAAGGAGTAGGGTATTATATATGTGGCAGTCCTCATAGTTATGTTATATCCCTAGAGAGCATAAGGTAAGAGATAAGCCCAATCCTTATGGGTCTTTGTCATCTTAGCAAGTATTTTCTTAAGGCTCTTATTTACAGCTTCTATAGCACCACTGGCCTATAGTTTATAAGGGGATGATTTATGATGTTCTACCTTATATCTCCTAAACAATTCTCTTAATTCTACCTGGAATTAAATTCTATTATCTGATACAATATGGTGAGGGATCCTATATCTCCAAAAAAGATTTTTTTTAATGAACTTCACCCTTTGTTTTGCCCGTAGTTTGGAGAAATAGTCATCTTTAACCCACTTTAAAATATTCAAAATGCGAGGTTCACTTTATATGCCTAAGTTAAATGGTTCAGTGTAGATAGAATGAATGTAAAATATGCATATGTATGGATCAATGCAATGCACACTACCATTAGCAAGCACATTAAATAAATAAGCTAAGTTTGACTTCATTAAGTTAAGCTTAGAGTTCATTACATCATCTGACTCATACAAACTAAAAATAAATATATCATTAAATATGTCATCAAAAGACATACTCTCTATGCTAGACTCAAAAATAATAGTAATGTTAACATAAGTAGTAGCCTCAGCTTCCATCTTCATGTTTTCTACTAGCTGCATGATCTACTAATCAGTTATCTCATTCAGGCTTCCGAATGTTTCTCCTTTTGAAGTGAAGTTCACCACATCATTGGAGATCTCAAACTTGGATTTGGTGATGCCAACCTTTTCCCATGCCTTAGGCTGTCCAATATACTTTTTACTTGACTTCTCTTTCATAAAGACAGTCTATTTAAAATCCCTACCAGCTTTGCAATCGTAGCCCAGGCTATGTTTGCCCTTTTGTCTAGAGACAGAAGGGAATTCCAGGACTCTGACATATGTTCTTTCTAGTCCAGCCCTAGGCTAGTAGTTTATCTTCTTCATCATTATGGCAATTTTGGGGTCAAACTGATCTCCTTGAATCATAGCAACTTGAAATCTAGCTGGAACAATGTTCAAGCAAGTAATGATGTTGTTGGCTTCAGCTAGGATAGTCACCACTTTACCATTCAAAGGGAACTTAATCTTCTGATGAATGTTAGAAGGAATGCCTCCCAAAGGATGAAACCATGGCCATCCCAAAAGCAGAGCAAAAGTTAGAGGTATATCCAAGACAATAAATTCGACCATAAACATAATTTCTCCCATAGTAACAACAGCTTTGAACAACCCTATGATAGGCTTTTCAGAATCATCATAAGCTTAGATAATCAAGTTAAAAGTCTTTAGATCACCTAAAGTAATACCAAACTTATACAATAGTCTAAGTGGACACACATTGATTGTTGATCCAACATCCACCATTACAGAGGAGGTGCATTTTTCTTTGACTATTGCATAAATAAAAAGTGGTTTATTGGTCACCCTTCCTTCTAAGGGCAGGTCCTCATCAGAGAAAGTAATGGTGTTAGCTAGGGTCTTGGCCAGGGATGCAATCATGTCGACTAGGGAAGCTTTCATTAAGATTTTAAATTTATCTAGAGCTCTAATAAGTGCATCACTGTGCTTCTTGGATGCCATCAACAAATCCCATACATTGGCTTGAGCTTAGGTTCTCTTCAATTGTCTTAACACCGTATTTTTTCCACTATACCAGATGATTCCCCTTCAATGATTACTTTTTTTCCTTTCATCACTATTTCTTTAGGTTTCTCCCCCTCGGGAGGTTGACACACCCTTCCACTTCCAGTGACATGGTTGACTGCCACTTATTTCCCTGAGGGCTATCGAGTTCTTCTTTCTCGAGTTAAAGGGTTGACTAACTTCATCTCAGCTTCTTCAAATTCTTACTCTTCTTCTTTATACTCTTTATCTCCTTCTCTGACAGTCCAAACATATCCTTTCCCATGAATAGAAATTCCTCATTATTTTCCCCTTGCCATATGTCAACTTTGTGATGCGAGCCAAATGAAAACCCTAGTCTCTAAGACTTAGTAAAGAGTAAGTAGGGTGTCAAACACTAGGGAATTCGGAGTGAATTTTGTATTAACCGGGTAGATAATCAGATGGATAGGAAATTGATACTAATATGATGTTAATTTATTCTACTAAAACTAAAGTCATTAAATTACTAAGTATCTAATTAAATTATTATACTAACAAAAACTAAAAGCAATGTATGTGAGAATTACAATTCAGAATTAATTAAGAACTTTAAAAGTAAATAATCATATAAATAATATGTATTGATTAGAGAAATTAATCAATGATCCTTAAAAGCAATTCTCATTGTCAATCAAGGGTATTTTTACTTAGAGTCCACAATTATTCTCATGAATTTGTAGAGATAAATAAAAACCAACGAGTCCTTTACTAATTCTTTATTCCCTTAAAGTGAATTTCTTGTCTCCAAGTATTATTCTAACCTTTAAGTAATTTCAATTATACATCCACCAAATTATCCCAATTCTCATTGTGAATAATTGATTAACAAGTTATATATAGTGATCAAATATACATGACACAATTCAAAACTTAATTGAAATTAAATCAATCAAAATTAATAAAAGATAAAAATGTAGTTCTTAAATTAATTCATCATTGTAATTCTACACACAAAGATTTAGCAAAAATTCATCATTGTAACATCAAATAAATACATATAGAATAAAGAGGAAAAGATTGAATGAATAAACCCCTCATTAGTTCTTCCAGAATTTACTTGATGTCAAATGTGGCTTCCTTAAACTCTTAAATCTTCTCTTCACACCTTGATTCCTTTTTAATAATAATACTAGAGTTTGGTAAAATATTTATATATAAAACTAACTAATTTTTCATGCCTTAAATAGAGCCAAACTCATGTATTTATAT
Organism: Macaranga tanarius; assembly: GCA_949673435.1. Lineage (NCBI taxonomy): Eukaryota > Viridiplantae > Streptophyta > Magnoliopsida > Malpighiales > Euphorbiaceae > Macaranga > Macaranga tanarius. The sequence goes on from CATIWO010040632.1 coordinate 5,962, forward strand.
GTTTCTTAACATCCCAATTCATGCCTCTTCAATTGAGTGGATATGTGAAAAGGTGTGTTGAAGAGGTGTATAGGGAGAGTCGGCACCACTGTGCCGAGTCAGGCATGACTCAACATAGTTAGTTTCAGGCATGACTCGGCACCACCTTTCCGAGTTGGCACCGAAGCAGTCGATTGTCCCTCCATCATTCTTGCCGAGTCGGCCCGTGTGTTGAGTCGGCACCAATAATTTCAGGCACGACTCGGCACCACCTTGTCGAGTCGGCAGCCTTTATCCTTCTTCTTCATTCTTTTGTTAGAAAAATATATTTCCATGCATGCATTAGACCTAAAAACACCTACACAACACAAAACTAATACAAAGTCAACAAGTCAATAAAGATGAACATAATAATATGAAAATCAAACAAACATAGACAAAAGGCTAATAAAATAGAACATAATTATACTAAAAGGCTTATGCTATTTTGCATTATAACAAACTCCCCCATACTTAGATCTTACTTGCCCTCAAGCAAGAAATGTAATTATCCAAATGGAAGAATAAGAAAAAAATTTATCTTCTCCAAATTAGATGTAATTATCTCACTAAGTCATTCCAAGTTAAGAAAGAAATTTTTAAGAAAAAGGTAGTTAGTAACTAAACTCTCAATGCTCAACAATGATAGAGAAACCAACTCGCATAACATAACCAATAAGTTTAACAATTTATCTCAATCTATTACAAATAAAATCAAAGAATCTAAAGTCAAGATGCTAACTAAGCTACCTAGCCTCAATGCTCATTCCTCAAACTTAGGATTTCCAAGAACTAAAGCAAATATGGGGCAAGAATTAAGCACACGCACTAACTCACAATTCTCATGGAATTTCTAGAAACATATAATATTAGATGCATTCTTTCCGAATGAATGTAATTAAGGAGCATACTCAAATACACACAACTTACTCAAATGCGTCAACTTGTAACGTTATACATTCTTTCCGAATGAGTGTAATTAAAGAGCATACTCAAATACACACAACTTACTCAAATGCATCATGTTAACAAGCATCAAAAATATTATTTTCATTTTTTATTATTATTATTTATTTATTTATCTCTTTTTTTTATGTATCCTCATCCATTATTGAAAAGCAAGTTATACATATTATGGCTATAGTTTCCCTAAGTTACTTTAATTCTTTTAAACCCTAAGCTTCATTCCTTCGCATCTTATCTCATAAGCATAGTTAAAAAATTGACTAAAGATTCCTTTAGACTTTGAAAATAATAAAAAGAGATAAAATGAAAAACTTAAAACTTATGCTAAATGAAACTTTTAAAATTCTACCAATTGAGCATAAAAAGATTAATTATTAATATAGCATTAAAATAAAATCTCAATCTTAGATAAGGTAGACTTAAAGGAGAAGCTACTTATGAATATGGAGAGGATATAATAAAAGTATGCAAAATAAAGCATAAATACGAAATTAAAAACATATGAAGAATGACATAAAACCTAAGCACACATAATCACACATACTTATATAAATATAGATTTCCTATTCCCTCCCCCATACTTAGAAAGACACATTGTCCCCAATGTAAAGGCTAAGCAAATAAAAAGGAAATGCATGGGAAAAGAAAACTCCCTCAGTCTTCCGAAGGAGATAGTGGAGGAGAATTAATGGTGTAGCCGGAATGGGTATAGAATTGGTTCATCTTGTACTCCATTCTCCTTTGGCGGTGATCCATTTGCCAATTCTAAGCCTCCAGACCAGTCATTTGACGTTACATTTCCTGCTAATTCTCCAAAATTTGCTCCCAGATGTGAGGATCACAACTAGAAGAACCACTTGCACCAGCTTGCGTAGTGAATGAAAGAAGAGGAGCATCAACATAAGCATGGGGCTCCCTGTCTTATGGCTCCACGACACCCACATTTGCTCCCTCTTGTTGGGCTGCTTGTTCTCGAGGTGGACGTGCCACACCTTGCCAACAAGATCTAGACCGAGCTGGAATCAATCAAAAATCTGCTGCACCTTTTATTCTACCTATGGAGAATTTAAGTAAGATGAAAATAATGGGTAGCCGACTATTGAAAATGGGTAGAGAATAGATTGTCGCTTGGGGTGAAGAAAAAGTTAAAAGAAATGAAAGATATGGTGGTGAGAGTGGGTTTGGTGTAGAGAATAAAAGAAAGCAAAATAAAGCGGAATGGTGAGGAGGTGTGCTTGTATAGGGTAGGAGATTAAGAAAATAAGAAAGGACAAGTAAGGGAAGAAAATGCTAAAAGAAAAGAAATAGAAATAGAGTTATACAGAGAATAGGAAACGTGAAGAATTGTACTGGTATGTTGAAAAAGATGAGAATAAAAAAATTTAAAAATAAAGACGTAAATGAGTGATGCGTGTAGGTGTTAGAATAGGGTGCAGGAGATAGGTGTAAGGAAAAATTGAAAAGGTATGAAAAGAAATTGAAAAGGCATGGCCTTTCTTGGAAAGGGGTGTGGCTTTTGCATCTGAAAAAGTTATTTCTTGAAAATAGTTATAGGAAAAAGACAAATAGAAAGGTGATGTAGAGATTTGAAAAAGAAATAATATAATAAAATATATGAAATAATTATAAAAACAAATAAATAAATAAATAAACAAATGGAAAAGAAAACATAAAATAAGAAAAATGAAAGAAAGTACCAGTAGGCATATATGTGCTTGATGTATGTAAATATATATAAATTTATTTTTAAATGATGAATTAATTTATTTAAATTTTTTTTTAATATGTGTACGAGTTGGCATTAATGTGCCGACTCAGCACTATGAGTTTCAAGTGTCATCTCTCCTTAATGGTTCAAACCTTAAAGTCTTATGAGAAGGTCGGTATGTAGTCACCTCCAAGAGTTGCTCACAAGCTTCTTTCACCATGTATGAATCAATAGGATCTTGTCTTAACCATTCATGTATTACTTCATCAATGCATTCATCAATAACATCAAAAGAGTCAATTCTACTTGCTACTTCCATTGGTGTAGACTTCATCATCTTAAACACATCAAATTCCATATGCTCATTGTCTACTTCTAATGTAATCTTCCCTCTTTTCATATCAATAATTGCTCCTGCTGCCATTAAAAATGGTCTCCTAAACAATATTGGGATTTTAAGATCTTCCTCTATTTCCAAGACAACAAAATCTGCTGTTATTACAAAATTCCCCACTTTTGTTAGCACATTTTCAAGAATGCCAAGCGGATAGGTGATAGATTTATCCGCCATCGAAAGACACATATTGGTAGGCTTAAGTTCTTCTAAATCAATCCTTTCATAAATGGAGTAAGGCATAAGGCTAATACTAGCACCAATATCACACAAGGCTTTATCAAAATGAGTACCTCCAATTACACAAGGAACCGTGAAACAACAGGGATCCTTAAGCTTTGATGGAGACTTGGAGTACATAGCCTTGGATTCTTCAACAAGAGAAACTAACCCATAATCTTTAAGTTTACTCTTATGGCTAATAATATCCTTTAGAAATTTACCCCATACTGGCATATCTCTAATAGCTTCAACAAATAGTATTGTGATAGTGATTTCCTTGAGATAATTAAGGAATTTGCCAAATTGTTTATCCAAGCTCTGCCTTATAAACCTTTAAGGAAAAGGAAGTGTTTTAAAATCTACTTTAGGCTCATCATCCTTGGATGGTATGGCATCTCCCTTTTTACCATTGGTTGCACCCTCATCATCATTTTCACTATTAACATCCACTTCTTCATTTTCTACCTCATCATCATCAACCATTTTTTTATTCTTACTAAGATCCCTCTCAACCTCCTTACCACTCCTTAAAGTGATTACTTGGCAAGTCTCTTTATGTATAAACTCTGGTTGGCTAGGAAGCTTTCCCAAAGGTTTAGTGTTAAAAGAAGAGGCTTGTTAAGCAATTTGAGTTTCAAGGATGCGGTTATGAGTAGCAAGCTGTTCAAGTTTAGAATTTAGTTGCTTAAGTTGCTCCTCATTTTGTTTATTAATGGTCATTTGTTGGTTGACAAATTGCTCCATAAGAGTTTCAAGGTTAGGTTTCGGATAGGTAGGATTGAAGGGTTATTGTTTCATGGGAAATCCAGGTGGGTTTTGGGGTTTGGTGTTTAGGTTAAATGGACGGTTTAATTATGAAGTTGGATTTGACCATGAGAACCCGGGGTGGTTTCTCCATTGAGGGTTATAAGTATTGAAGTTAAGCCCCATTCTCTGGTTAAAAGTTCCTTGCACATAACTCACATCCTCACTAGTACTTACATTATATTGAGAACATGAATAAGATCCCCCACAAGATTCACAAACAGCATTAGTACTTTCTAAAGAATTAATTTGAGATCTACTTGCCATTTTAGTGAGAGCATCTACCTTTGCATTTAGCATATTGATTGTGTTAAGTTCCAAAACTCCTTTTGCTCTTACCATGGTTGGTTCATCACCCATGTACCCTTGAGATACAAGTTCTTCAAGCAAGGTAATGGCCTCCTTAGCTGTTTTATCCATCCACTTTCCACCGGAAGCTGCATTCACAATGTTCCTATTCTCGTCCGTCAACCCATTGTAGAAAATTTGAGGAATCATCCAATCCGGCAAGCTATGATGTGGGCATTGCCTTTGAAGTTCCTTAAATCTCTCCCAAGCTGAATAAATTATCTCACTTCCACTTTGCTTGAAAGTTGTAATTTCATTACGAAACTTGGCCGTCTTATATGGTGGAAAATATTTATGAAGAAATGCTTGCTTCAATTAGTACTATGTTGTAATTGACTCACTAAGCAAACTAGCAAGCCAAAGTTGTGCTTTATCCTTGACTGAAAATGGAAAAAGTCTAAGCCTTGTCATACCATTTATTTTGAAGGTTGCACATACATTAAGGAAAGTCAATATATGAGCACAAGGATCTTCTCCTTGTAAACCTCCAAATTAATTATTCTACACCATTTGGATGATACTTGGCTTGATTTCAAAATTATTATTAGCAATAGTTGGAGCCATAATTCCTCCAAAACTACCCGTGATGTCGGGCATAGCAAAATCACCTAATATTCTTCTTTGCGATTCAGCCATATTGTTCAATTCTCTTTGATTCACTCTTCTATATCATTGCTCCCTATGTAAAGCACGTAAAGTCAATTCAATTTCTGGATCAAAGTAAAGAATATTATCGCTAGCACTTCTAGTAAGCATCATAAATAGTAAATATCAAGATCGAACAATCATAATTGAGAAAATAAAAAAATAAAAAAAAATTATAAAGACAAATACAAAAATTAAAGCCTAAAACAACTTTTCTCTATCCTAAGTTAATAAAAATTACTAAACAAACTCCCCGGCAATGGCGCCAAAATTTGATGAGAGCCAAATGAAAACCCTAGTCTCTAAGACTTAGTAAAGAGTAAGTAGGGTGTCGAACACTAGGGAATTCGGAGTGAATTTTGTATTAACGGGTAGATAATCCGATGGATAGGCAATTGATACTAATATGATGTTAATTTATTCTACTAAAACTAATGTCATTAAATTACTAAGTATCTAATTAAATTATTATACTAACAAAAACTAAAAGCAATGTATGTGAGAACTACGATTCAGAATTAATTAAGAACTTTAAAATTAAATAATCATATAAATAATATGTATTGATTGGAGAAATTAATCAATGATCCTTAAAAGCAATTCTCATTGTCAATCAAGGGTATTTTTACTTAGAGTCCATAATCATTCTCATGAATTTGTAGAGAGAAATAAAAACCAACAAGTCCTATACTAATTCTTTATTCCCTTAAAGTGAATTTCTTGTCTCCAAGTATTATTCTAACCTTTAAGTAATTTCAATTATACATCCACTAAATTATCTCAATTCTCATTGTGAATAATTGATTAACAAGTTATATATAGCGATCAAATATACATAAAATAATTCAAAACTTAATTGAAATTAAATCAATCAAAATTAATAAAAGATAAAAATGTAGTTCTTAAATTAATTCATCATTGTAATTCTACGCACAAAGATTTAGCCAAAATACATATTAATAATTAAAAAATAATAAGGAAGGATTTGTAACATCAAATAAATACATATAGAATAAAGAGGAAAATATTGAATGAATAAACCCCTCACTACTTCTTTCAGGATTTACTTGATGTCAAATGTGCCTTCTTTGAACTCTTGGCTAAATCTTCTCTTCACACCTTGATTCCTTCTTAATAATAATACTAGAGTTTGATAAAATATTTATATATAAAACTAACTAATTTTTCATGTCTAAAATAGAGCCAAAATCATGCATTTATATGTTTCTTGACATCCCAATTCGTGCCTCTCCAATTGAGTGGCTATATGAAAAGGTGTGTTGAAGAGGTGTATAGGGGGAGTCGGCAACACTATGTTGAGTTAGGCATGACTCGGCACCACTGTGTCGAGTTAGGCATGACTCGGCACAGTCAGTTTTAGGCATGACTCGGCACCACCTTACCGAGTCGGCACCGAAGTAGTTGATTGTCCCTCCTTCATTCTTACCGAGTCAGCCCGTGTGTTGAGTCGGTACCAATAGTTTCAGGCACGACTAGGCACCACCTTGCTGAGTCAGTAGCCTCTATCCTTCTTCTTCATTCTTTTGATAGCAAAATATATTTCCATGCATGCATTAGACCTAAAAACACCTACACAACACAAAACTAATACAAAGTCAATAAGTCAACAAAGATGAACATAATAATATGAACAAATAAACATAGACAAAAAGCTAATAAAATAGAATATAATTATACTAAAAGGCTTATGATATTGTGCATTATAACACTTTGGATTCAACCATAGCTTTTTTCTCTACCACTTCATCTCCATCGGAATCATACTATATATTAGCTCCCATAATAAAGGATTATTATAGCATAGAGGCTCGAATCACTTCATTCTCATCATCAAATTCTTCTTCCCAACTTGTCAAAATAATGTCTTCAATTGGGATTTTAGTATAACGCAGAGTAGTGTACTTTACCCTATAATCATACTTACCGAATGGTAACCTTAGTAAAACCCACATTTTAATTGGTTGCTCTTCTTTACCCTCTTATTCAGAATCACTAGTGAATTGTGCAAAATAATTAATCTCATCCCTAAGCTTAGGGATTTTTATGTCCCCTAATCTTATATTCAGGAGCTCGTGAGGAGGAGCATTGTATAAGGCTGAGGTGTATTCAAAATTCTCCCAGTCTTCCTTGTCACTTGAGTCAAAAAGGAATTAAAATATATCATATTGCATCAACATCAGAAACTTTTTCTCATCCTTAGTTGTCATCTTCTCTTCTATTTTTAAAATTTAGTGAATGACGGCCTTGTCATCAATCCCAGATTCCAAATTGATAGCCATAACAAATCAGTTGAACTGACAGATACCGAAAGCCCGTGTAGTCTCATCCAAATCCTCCCCTGCTTCATGTGGCTTTTCACTACCCAAAACCTCTTGTGGAAGCATGGCTGCACTATCATCATCCTATCCTAAAGCTCTAACAGGAGTGTGATTCCATGGAAAATCTGAAAAAGGCCATCTAAGTAACCCCCAATAGCTATATTTATCAGGATTCCAATCTTCCTCATCACTGGATTTTGACTTTGAATCTACTTCAGCTTTACCCTTATCCCCTAATTATTTATCTTTTCCCTTGGATTATTCTTCTATTCGAAAAGACTCCTTCATGAAAAGTCTCATCAATTCAAACCCTTATATCATCATAAATTCCCTTTCTTCTCTCGCTAATTCCTCTTCCTTAGACTTTTGAATATCAAGAATAGATCTCCCCATAAGTTTCTCTGGCAACCCAAATAAGATGGTGTTAGTTCTAAATGGAGGTGGTGTATTTCTATAGTTTGGGAGTAGGTTGGATTTTATGCTTGTTCTCTTCTCAAGTTCTTTAAACTTACCTGAATCGATGAGGTTTTGGATATGATTTTTATAGCTCATACAATCATCAATTAAGTGGCCAAGGATTTGGTGATAGTTGCAATAAAGGCTAGTGTCTAGGTGAGGAGGTAATGGGTTGGGCAAAGGTTTAGGTTCAAAAGGTTTGAGGAGGCTTTTTTGTTGAAGGCATTAGAAGATTATTAAAAGTGGTAGGCTAAAGTTGGAGTATTTACAGGCAGGTCAGTTTAAGGCATTTACAGCTGGGCTTTGGGTACGGGTAAAGTTAACTTCAGCTGTGTGAGTGTCGGTGTTTGAGTTTTGGTTAGACTATAGGGCTTTTTGTTAGGTATTTTTGGGTTAAAGGGCTTTCTCATCCTCAATCCTAATTCTAGCTTGATAGAGAGCTCAGAAATTAGGGTAATGAGCAAACAATACCTGCTTGCAGAAGTGAGGTATAGAACCCTTAATGACCATCTTAATCTATTTATTTTAAGGAGGTTTTTGTCTCATATGTGCTGCCTTGGCCCTCTATCTAGTAATGTAATCTAATAAGCTTTTTTTGTTCTTTTGCTTAGTAGTCTCAAGATCTCATCTAATGATATCAAACTGAGTGTTGTACTCATATTGCTTGATAAATGCCTTCGATAGAAATACCCAATCATTCTTAATCTCCTCTTTTAAGTCAAAAAACTAGGCTCTAGGTCCCTCTTCAAGTGAAATGAAGAAGAACTTGACTATCTAGGATTTAGTCAATTTTATGGGTGCCATGAAAGTAGCATACTGCCTCAAATACACTTGTGGATCTCTAGTATAGTTGAATTTAGTGAAGTTTGGTAGTTTGAACTTTAGGTAGTGGCTCATCCCTAAAAAGCACCAGATTAGTGAAGTTATGACTCGAGGAAGTGTCTTTATCCTTCACGGAGAATTCCAATTATGCCATCCTATTAGCCATCATTTTAACCTCCTCTGTCGATTCGAATTTGGTCAAATAGGCTGGTTTGGCAGGATGTGATGGTGGAGCTTTCAAAGCTTGATAATACTCATCCTCCTCTTTATTAATAGGCTCGGATGCATGCATAACTCTCTTTTATTTATCCAGTCTAGCATTAACTGACCCCAAAGTTTCATATAGACTCACCTTAAACCAGTAACTGTTCTATGGTAGCCTTCATTTTAGAGCAAAAAACCTCAACCAAGGCTCTGTCCTGAACCATCTTTTTGAAGTTATCCCTAATATATCTTTCACACTAGGCAACTATTCTTAGTTTTGGTCTCCCATTATAGTACTAGGGCTATAACTGATGCGTCTAACCATGTTACACTTTCAAAGCTTTTTTAGAGATATGATTATGCACAAAATTTAATGTTAGGACTAAGAAAGGGTGCAATGCATGCAAATGATATTATGAGCTACAAGTGAAGGAAAGTGTGATAGTGTAACAACCAAAAGTGTAGAATTTAAAAAAATTGATTGTATGCAACATTTGCATCAAACATAAAATACTTCCATGCCCATAGATCATATCACATGGAAAATATATAACTAATCATGCATCAAGAACAATATATTATCAACAAATAACCAAGTTATGCATTCATAACACAAGACCTAGCAACTAAGAGTTTAGTAACACTTACAAGAACTCCTAGTTAGTAGCACGCTTGAAAAGCTTTGGTTGAAGTTGATCTACAAGCTCCAAGCTCCCTAAATATGAAGCCTCTAGCTTGATACACACGGATTGGACAAGGAAGACTTCCAAGGATAATAGCCACAAGCCTCTCCTCTTTGACCCAAGGTGCTTGCAAGAACCTCACCAAGCTAGGATGTATGGAATAAGGAAGCAACCTCTAATGGATAATGGTGTAGTACTTATACAACCCTTGTATAATAACGGCCTGAAAGCACACAACACTTGTGTATACTGGTATTCTCTACACTTGAAGAAGAAGAAGGAAAAAGACACTCTCTTTCCTTTTCTCTCTTTGTTAGAATATCAAATTACTCTCAAATGTGCAAATGGAGTTGTGTATTGGTTGTCTCTACAAACTCCACTAACTATTAACATAAAAACAATATGATAATAGTTATTACTTGAGTGTCTCACACTCAAGTCACATGCATAAGGAGTTAGAGAGTTGTCTCTACACTCTCCACTAACTATCAATATTAAACAATATGATAATAGCTTGAGTATCTCATACCCAAGCCACATGCATAGCCATAGCTTGAGTATCTCATACCCAAGCCACATGCATAGCCATAGCTTGAGTATCTCATACTCAAGCTATATGCATTGCTATAGCTTGTCTCTACACACTCCACTAACTATTAACATAAACAATATTATAATAGCTTGAGTGTCTCCTACTCAAGCTACATGCATGGCCTTGCTTTATATATGAGTGGGTAGTGTTTAGTTACATGGATAACCTTAGCCTTGATATCATTAACACTTAATGGATATGGGCTAAGATTATGGCTACATGGGCTTCTCTACACTTAGAGAAGGGCCACTCCATACCATAAGACAACTTGTGGTCTAATTCAAACTCTTTAAATAAAGCCTATGCATAAGTCCATCTTAAGTCCATCATTATTAATTTACTAGGTTCATCTCATGGCCCATATAGAAATCCATTAGAAGGCAAATATTAATCTAGTCCTTGAACTTAATATCACATATTAAATCAAGTCCAAATTAATATTTATTTAAATGCTATTAAGTCCCAATCTTTGAATTTAGATCTCGGGATATGCCAGATCTCCGCATACGTGCAAATCCAATTCAATTAATTCAATTGATTAATTAAACTCTTTAATTAATAATCAAATTAATATTAGTCTTCATAAGTGCAACCTTTATGTGTATGACTTACTAGGTTCAAGTCTAAATGGTAATGGGAAATTATATTAACACTTAATATCATGGAAACACCTTTCCATACTAAATGTGAAAATCCCAATTAATCACATTTAGTTCCCATAAGTCGTGAGTGACCCCTAACATAGATGTCATGACTACCTAAATAGAAATGAATATTTTATGTAGATCCATAAAAACAACAGAACACAATTACCATGCACTAAATGTCCCTTCATTATAAGATCTTGATATTAGCTAGAGCCACAGTTCAGTTAAACTCTAATTGCCTTAATCATATGACCTCATCTTAAGTTCAATTCTCGATAAAACACGACTACTACTAGAAACTCTTTCCGAGTAAGTCGAGCTTGACCTGGCCAGGTACTTATTCATTAAGAATAACTTAGATAGCATAGGATCTTATCCCGGTTCACTCTAAGTAATGAATTCCAACTTGGCCAATCACTCATCCCTACGTATAACCAACTAGAGCCACTACATGCCATATACCCACACATGGCTAGCACAGGTATGTAAATGGTAACAAACTCTAACCAACCATATGTGGATGACCATGTCACCTCAGGTCAAAGGACCATATGCACTATTAATTCCAAGATTGTGATTGTTAACTTAAGTGAACATCCATGCAATCACAAATCTTACGTCACTGTTCGATCCACTCATCACATGAGTATCCACATGTCTATTTTGATATCCCATATCAAGTAGTGTAAGACTCACCACCTCCCACTATTGATATCACGTACCAATCAAGGAAAATAGATAGAGGTGATAGTCTAGAGATTAGTACTACCTAAATATTAATCCAATGACTATGAACATTTATAGTATATGTACTAAATAAGTTTGTCACTCATATTATCAACTTTTGATAATAAACTTATCTAACATTATATTAAGGGTAAATATTCAAATAAACAAACACTTTAACTTAAATGAATATTTTATTTCCATGGAGATAAATATACAATGTCTACATACAATAATGGCCTTAGGGCACATCTATACTAATAGCAAGACAGTAAGGTTAGCATGTATGTATGGGGTGCTTATGCAAATGAACTAAAATGCAATCGTGGCTATAAAAAATAGGGTTAGTAGTGAATATCTATATGCTTGTATGTATGCATAGAAAGGAAAGGTAGAAACAAAGAAAATGAGAAGTCAATTGAGTAAAGATAAAAATGAGGTTAGTGGAAAAATGCAAAATGAACAAACCAACCATATTCAATTGCTCCCTTCCAACCTTATTTCTCCATGAAGGTATAGGTTCTACCCTAGGTGGGTTCAATCATCAGTTAATAAGGACTTTTAGATGTGCACTCAAGTTTAGGCGATGCTAATTTATTTTGGGAGTAAAAAAATAATGATGCTTGATGGTTAAAGCATGCTTACTCTAGCATAGTCATGTGCTATTCATATGAGCAAAATAGACCCAATGCATCAATACAAATAGGATTGGGATGTGTTATGCTAGAACTAAATAGTCCACCAAATAGTAAAAGGGTTGAGCCATTTGTGAATCTGTGTATAGCCTGAGTTAATTAAGTTTTGCAATTGTCACAGTGGGTACTCATATACGTGCTTCCGGATGGCATAATATGATCATGATAGGGTATTCATGGTTTCAGACAAAAAGTGAATCATTTGTTGCTTTTGGAATAGACTAAACCTTCCAATGAGAAGCCTCAACCTTGCCTCTCTTGTTCAAAAAGTAACAAATGATGATCATTTTGTGGTATTGTCATCATAGTACAATAGATTTGTTGGGTCCATATGAGCAACACCACGGTGCTCGATTATGTGTAACTTTTGCATTCTTTATACAGAATGATGTCCAAAGTTCACAAGTATCACAGCGGATACCTAGCATCATATGCATTTCACATACCCAATAACTCTAAAGTACAATAATAACCATAACAGAGGATGATCAATTACTAAAAATTCTCTAAATAAATAGACAAAGTTTCAATTTATTTTTACATGCAAGAGCTAGGTGAGATCCTAAGGGAAGTTATTACTAGTTTATTTATATAGGCTAGCTGAGTCAGAGTGAAAGGCTAAGGTTTCCTTTAGCGAGATACCCCTCATTAAAGACTTGGGTTACAAGCCTTGGTCAAGTACGCCTAGTATCTTTTACCTACTCAAAATTGAGTAAAGGCCAAAGGTGACGGTACCAGACTAATCACCTCAAGACTCAAGTGGAATCAATAGAGCTCACAGTCTAATACTATCGGCTAAAAAGGGACTAAGGGGGCAAGTATGTAAAGTGTTGAACAAATGCAAAATGATGTTGTGAAGGAAAGTATAGTAAGTGAGTATAATGAGAAACAACCAGTTTTAAATCTGTAACTTCTTTAGGTATTCCCCAGTAGAGTCACTAATTATGGATGGGTGGAAGGTGGACTATTGAGATTTTATGATGGGTTGACATCGGGGAGGAAGTCGATGTTTTATTTTGGAGTTGCCACCCATTTACATGGGAAATTTAAGAAACAAAGTTCAAACTACGTGGAATTCACTTCCCTTATTAGAGATTTTGAGTTCGAGGAGCAGGTTCTACTTGACTATTTCTCATTATATAAGGCATACTATACTTATCGCATCACCCTAGTTTCAAATTCATTATGTCAAGTAAATGCAACATCCACAGCATACATTCACATTCATAACATCCACATAAATGTAGCAACATTCATAATGTAGCCATTCACCGTAAGATTAATAATAATAGGGGGAAAGGGATTAAGGATACATCGCTTTGATCAAATCCTAATAAATACATCAAAGAGAAAAAAAAGGTGCGTAAAAGGAAATCTAGTCCTAATCTAATCAGGCATGCCATTGGATTAACTACAATAATAATCCATTCTAAAACATCACATTCAACATAAACTATAGTCAGATAAAAAGAGTTTTAAGGATGGGATGTGATGATGACAGGATAAAGAATGGATAAAATGTGTAAAATGGGTAAAAATGCAAATTTGAATGAGAAATGCCAAAAATGCAATTTTTAACCATGAGGAATAAATAAAGATTTAATTTCTATGAAAAAATGATAAAAATACCATTTTAAATAGGATATATTAAAAGTGTGATTCTTAATGCGAAAAATGAATTAAAATATTATATTTAATGCAAAAATAGTAGAAATGCAATTTCAAGTAAACAAAAATACTAAATATATGTTTTTTGGTATAAAAGAGGAATAAAAATGTCATGTTTAATGTAAAAATAATAAAGATGCAATTTTAGGTAAAAATGGTAGAAATATAATTTTTAGCATAAAAGATGGATAAATATGTGATTTTTAATAATGAATGGGTAAAGATACAAAGACCTAAAATGGTTTTGAGAACCCAAATATGTAAAATCTTATGAAATTACTTTAAATACATGAAAAAGAATTACAAATAAATGCAAAAACACAACAAACACTCCCAAACAATCTCTCTTCTTCTCCTCCATCACATATCTTATTTTCGAACTACTTCCTATCACAAATCACAACACAATTACTCAAAAATAAAAAAAATAAAAAGAGTAGAAGGAGAGAGAATTCATTTGCAAATAAAGTAAATATGTAGAATGGTTTAGGTCCTCAAAAAAGTGTTTTGGCTAGGCCATTTAGTAGAAATAAGACTGAAGAAGTCTCCAAGACTTGATTTTTAGGCCATCCTTACCAAAAGATGAGAAGTGAGATGAAAAATGCAATTATATATCTTTGGAGCATGCTTTGATGAAAATGAAAGCCTGATTTGGATTAAAAGGACCTAAGAATAACCTAAAAGTAAGAAAATAGGGTGGTTTGTGAAATACCTGCATTCTAGAATACATATTCCTTCCTTATGCATTGCATTTTATACATAGTAGAATAGTGGACTTGATTTAAGATTGGGTATGTTTATGAATTGTAGAGAAGGACCTAATTGTAAGGGAAATAGGATTAGATTGACACAATAGGAAGTTAGGGGTTATTGTGTAATATTACCATTTCATTAAGGAGCACAAAGGATATTATGGAGATAAACCTCCATAAATATCTAGAATTTTCTTTAATTAATATCATGTATAATTACTTGGACACTATATGTTCAAGTGGAAGATGGAGATATGTACATGTGTGTGTGTGTGTGTGTGTGTGTTTGTGTGTGTATGTGTGTATTAGTGTATGTGTGTAGAGATTGAAGAGGGAAAATTCTATAAGGAAGATGGAGAGTGATTTTTGTAAGGTTTTAGAGATTTTGATCTTGCTTTAATCTTCTAACAAGAGTTTTAGGAAGCTCTAGAAGTTATACAAGCATTTGGAACATCAATTGGTAAGCTTTGTGTACATAATTATTGATTGTAGTTAAGTTTTATTGTCATAAAATTTTGTGTTCTATTTTCATGGTTGATTAGTCCTAGGGTTTTTGCTATAAATTGAGCTATAGAGCTCTAATTTGAGTAAGATTTGATGCTCTGGAAACTTTAAAGAGTCCTCTACAACTTTTATGTTTTGCATTTATACTGCAATTGTCATTAGAAGGGTCTAACAGAGCCTGACATTTTATTGCTTACTCTAATGGCTCTGTATGACCCAATTTTGTTCAATAATTCATAGATAATTCTATACATGTCCAAATGGTGTAATTCAAATTAGCATCAGTAAAAAAATCATGGTCATTAGATTTGTATGTGCATTATATGGATGTGTCACACTTTGAACATTAAGTTGCATCTAGTTGAGTTTAGGTGCAAGTACAATGTTTGCTATATTGATGTATGATCATATATAGGAGTTAATAAAGGGAAAGAGGGCATCAATAACTAGAAGAAAGATCTTTATAAAGATTGGGAGCATTGGAGGTAAGTGATTACTAATATGTTATATATATTGATCTCTCATATATATAATAGTATTATTATTACGCATAGTTATGAAATCTAATGAAAGTATGTAATTATGTGATGAAAATATGGATTCTTGCCCTTGAATAAGTGGTTGATGTACATTCACATTTGCAATATGATGTGCATGGAGATATGAATTCTATGAGATATGAAATGATGATGTGCTATGTGCAAAGTGCATTATAATGAGATGTGTGTGTTGTTACTTGAACCTTTTATGCATAAAAGTAAGGTGATGAGTTGGGAGTTTAAATGTGAGATTGATTATAAGAATGAGTTGGAGAATGTGTGTAAAAGGCTAGCCAATGACAAATATGTGA